>JAWQRJ010005202.1:0-10420 GCA_033557515.1 Diorygopyx duplodentatus
CAAATAAGCTGTCCCATATCATGTAGACGCTCTGCAACTTCAGTTTTTTAAATGGAACACCCTGTATAATATTACATTTTTGGGTTCCTTGTGGAATTTATGGTCCAGTTTATTAAACATATATTTGGCCAATGTCACACCGTTTAGAAGTTATTGGACATTTACAAACAAAAAAATTATAGTTGTTTCACATACTTAATAATAGTTATTAATAATGCAAGTCATAGCAGTCTTAGAGTTTATTTCAGCAAAAAATGTTTCAAATAAAAGTTAAAACACTATAGGACAACTTTTCACACCTATTTTTACATTAAGTGCTAAAATGAATTCACCTAATTACACATTTTTTTTTATCGGCAGTACAGGGTTGGGTATAAGAAAACATTCTGTATACTATTTTGTTTAATAGTAATGTTGAATTGTTGTATGTCGGCTTCTATCTCCTTACCGCATACTGGGCCAAATATGGAACACCAATTTTTCAAAAAAAAATTGAGATTGGTTTTCAAAATTTTATACTAAATCATAAAACAAAATGGTTGCTGCATATATGGTTACTGCACGAAAACTTTCCATATTAATATAATGTTATATGCATCCTATATTCCATTTCAGTAAAAAAAAATCATTTGGATTTATACTTAATTATTAAGGAACGGGCGGGGGTGGTTTCTCCAGAACGGCAAGGGTACAAAATCTGAAACTTGGAAACTTATCATCGGTACAAATTAGCATGAGTCTAATGTGTGAGTGGCGATTGATTCTGCTCGTTAGAAAGGGTACTTTACTCTTATGCATAATAGGGTTCAAATCAATTAGGGGTTGCTAGCATTGGAATAAATCGATTTAAAAATTTTTTTTGGCGGTACAAATTAGTACAAATACAGATCTTAGCATATGTGCCTTTGGTACTCATTTTTTCTCTTTTTTTTCTTGTGGTCCTGCAGGCTTAATATTAAGCTAGCAGCGCCACTGTTTTTTTCGAAATGGCACGTGGTACAAAATTATTATTGGTGGTACAAATTAGTACAAAATGGGTACTAAATAACTGAAAGGTCCGGATTGGGTTTGCTGATTTAGTCCTGCTAGCTTAATATAGGTGTTGCAATCTGCTTTAAAAAGAAGAAATTTTGCGTATTATCATAGATTAATAGATTACACTTACCATTTAGCTATCAGCCCATTTGGACTGATTCCGGTGACCTTGAAAAACAACTAATTGTACTAATTGTGAAAGTGGATTCTGGTGCACACTTTTGCCGAGTTTGAGTCCTGACCTCAATCCTATTGATATGATTTAATTTGGTAAAAACATTCAAAAGCGACAAGTAGAATAGACGAATCTCGCCAGAATAGACGAGACTTATTAGAGCTCTTAGCTCTAATAAATGATACTTGGAATGACCTTCCCCAAAACGATTGCACTTAAAGGCACATTTATGACTTTCTATGCCTAACCGTTTGGCTAAAGTTATTGAGTTGAACGGAAATGTAACGAAATATTAAAATTTCAGTTTTTTTGTGATAACATTTTGTTCCGTTTCTATATACTTCCGTTTCGTGTTAGTTTTCTGTGTTCTTATTTCGTGTTGTGTCAACATAAATCAATTTCGACAAAGATGTAATGACAACCAATGTGTCATTATGATAACACATATGTAACAAATGTGCTCTTTATTTAAGACGATGTAACAGTAGAGCACGTATTGTTGACATATTATGTCAATGAATGACATTGACGACCAAGATATAATACTTACGAAAGTACATCATAGACACAATTTTTAAATATTGTATAAATATAGTAAATTTCCTTCTGCGGAAATACCATTATACCTAATCTGTCTCGTAGTTTTGTAGGTTTTATTTTCTGTAATATTTTTTTCAAAAATAGGTGGTGTCATTAGTATGTATTTAAAAATTATCCAACATCCCAGTTCTTCATATTACGATAGTACTGGTAGTTTCTATCTACTTTTCTTGTTCTGTTGATTGCTTTTACTGTAAATCTACGTTGTGCTTGCTTGTTTTCTTTTATTTTGATTACTGTGTAAGCGTATAAAATAATGCCAAGTGACGCTAAAATATTTCTTTGGTCTTCTTCCAAGGAATACATTTCTCAAATATGCACAAAACAAATGTATCCCTACATGAAATAATAACATGAAATGTAATAAGTAATAACTAAACAAATTTTAACGATGACCGTTCGAAGTCACCGCCAACAGTAAGTTTATAAATTAACAGTCAAACATTTGGAACTACAGCACCTTCAACTGAACCGTAGATGCAAAGGTCATTGCAAACTGCAACGTCTGCAAGTTGGAAAAAAATCAGCATCGCCTTTATAGGATTGGTATCCTCTGCTAATTTCGTAACGTAAGCAAATTTAAAATATTTGGCATGTACGAACATACCCCTTTTACCAAAGAGAAGATGATTAAGATTTTACCAAGGAGAATTTACGAACATAGTCATTCAGTTAACCACCATCAATAATTCCAACTTATAACAAATTTCGTACAGTTACCTAGTGACATTTTCTCTGCGTAGACAGTAAAAATTACTACAGCATTTTTTCTGCCAATCGATGAAAAATGAAATTAATCCTCTTAACGAGGATATACTTCTTCGCTTTTCGGTGATCGCCGCGTCGGAGAAGACACCGTTGACATTTCGCTGTTCATTACAGACGGCATCTTCAAAACTAACTGACACAGTTCGCTAGGTGTGTTCGCTAGATCGGGTCGGTCGTTAACGGAACAAGCCAACTTAATGACAGATTTCCAGGTATGGGGGAGGGGAACCCTATATCTCTATTGAGGTTATTAGGATATTTATGGATTTCTATTGCTTCTAGTTTTTTTAGGGCAATAGTGGGGTTTGCCGGCTAAGATTTTATTTCGTTAAATAGGATTTTGAGACCAGTTTGAAGTTTATGCTTAGCAAGTGTAGATCCAGCTGTACATTTCAATCGGTGCAGTGTTCGTGCTGTTATACGAACGCTGACAGGTCGTTTCGTTTCGCCGATATACAACATAATCGCATGAACAAGGAACACGGTACACGCCATTGGATTGGAGTGGCAAAGGAGGATCTTTGACTGAGGTGAGGTAACTAATGGAATGAGGTTAGGTGGATAATGGAATAGAGACGGATTTTGTATTGTGAGAGCGATCTGTAGGATCACCTTGGATGTAGGTTAGGAAGGCTACGGATTTGATTTCCTGGGTAGGATTTTGCAAACGGGTGAAGTTAATTTTTCAATGAGGTAGGATCGGACATACGGAATGCACGCTGGACAAGCTGTTGATGACAGCTTGCTTTTGAGCTGGCTGATAGGAACGTTGGTGATCAAAGACTCAATCGTCGAAACTAACAAAAAGATGACGGCCATCTAGGGGTTTGACAAAATATTGAGTTAAGGACAAAGGGGTCGGTTTTGCCGGTGTATGGTTTTAGGATTTAGGCCGGCAGGTATTGGGAGAGTTTGTAGGTAGGGGAATATACGGTACTAACAATAGGTCTGTGTGGGACATTAAGTTTGTGGTTTTTAGGAAGACCATATAGTTTAGAGAATTTGAAGTTGTGAGGGATTAAGGTTATTTTTATATACAGCGAAATGGAGGATGATTTGATTACGCTTGTGATGGAACGTTCAATGAGGGATGTGATATCACGTGGGAGATGTTTGTAGTATTCGGCTTGGAACAAGATTTTTTAGAGCAGCCCCCTCGGATTTAGAAAGTTATGAGCGTTGTAGAATTTTCGAAATTTCATTGCGAATCGGATCAGGTGCATTGCCAGGGAGTCAGACTAGTGCAACCTCAACACTGGCAATAATTCTCTTGGTAGGAATGTGCTTGGGAGCCAACGCGAAGTTTGGGCTCTTGGATAGAATGAATTGCTCTTCAGTAGATAATGGGTAGGAAGAATGGCTTATGGCGATATTTAGCAAGGTAGCTGGTGTAGGAATCGGTATGTTAAACAAAACATACAAACAATTAAAATATGATAAATAAAAGCAATTAATGAATTGTGAACCGATAAATGAAATGAAAAATAAATGCAAAAGATAACATAACTATAAATGTAGTTCAACATATACAAATGCAGCTCAGTTCACGCCAATTATTGTTTGTACGTGTATTTCACAGGAAAGTTTGCGGAACGGTATTAATTATAATTATTGTGGATTAAAGTTTTTTAATATTATTGACATCAGAATTAGAATACTGCCTCTCAAATTGCTTCTCAAACATCTAGAAAGACGATTTGTGTTTGTGCAGACATAGCTGCCCAGCTTCTTTTAACTGTTAAACCAGTCAAGATAGGAGCATAAAACCAAAACGGTATCAAATAGTATCAAGCGTGCTGTGTTTTAACGTAAATTTGGTTAAAATATTAAAATGTTCTTCTTAATAATTCTTCTTAAATGACGCTGCGAGCGCCATCAACTTTGAAATTTCAAATTGTAAAGGGGGTCTTGTAACACCTCATTGTAAAGGTAAACCGTGTTCACCTCATTGTAAAGAGCAACAGTAAGAAATTATAGCCATTCGGAAATTGTTATAAATATTACCTGTGTTCAACAATGCAATTGAGCCAAAAACCAGAGCAACAAAGAAAACTTTGTAATCAGATAAGCCGGCTACAATTTTAATGAATTTGTAAGAATTATTGATAAGCTGAATAGTAATACAAAAATAACGATCTTCTCTCCATGACGAGTTGAATTCTTTTCTGGTGATTAATTTTTGGCCCTGAAAGGGGCCGTTGTTTGTAGAATTTGGCGTCCGATGTAGATGTCGTCTATCGTTATTAAGTTATCGTAACAAATGTTCAAAATGTTCGCCCTGCCGTTTTTGGCAGTCGGACATTCTGTAAGGACGCTTCGAACGTACATTCTCAAAAATTACTGGAGATATTGCGGCACGCTCTGGCGAACGAGCTGGCCATTCCACCCCTATAGTAATGTGGGTAGTAAGTCCCATCCTCTTGGAAAATAACGCATCTCAAGTTCGTCATGATTTGCTGCCATTATTTCGTCGATGAGGGGCTTGATACTATTCTCCAACATTTCGCGGTAACCGACTCCCGTTAAATTTTGTTCGAGCACACAATGTGGTTGCCCAAAATTCCTGCCCACACGTTTATCTTATGTGGAAATTGGGTGTGATCGTCTCTAAAAACGTGAGGATTTTCATTTGCTCAATACCCCACATTTTGTCTATTGACTTTTCTACATTTCGAAATACGCTCCACCTGATTACGCCCGGCTTCGGCGTAAATAGACTTCTTCTATTTTCTCTTCTAGTGGACGGACGCGAACTCTCTTTTTCAAATAAATGAAAATTGCACAAACGACAAGTAATACTGATAGCAATCGCGCAACTACACATGACTGAGACTCTGTAGCTTGCCTTTAGCAATAGATAAACCCTTTTTCCTTGGACTAGGCGGTGGAAAGGGCTAGGGTATGTAAGCCGCTTGCCATTGACACCCATAAACTTATTATTACATAAAACGTTAAATACAAGATGCCGCAATATTGGACATAAAGCTTCCTCGTGGACATAAAGTTTCCACGTGGACATAAAGCTCCCAACCATACAGGAACTACTATGCGTCTTTGGGTCAAAATAACTCGATTGGGTTCAACGTGTCATAAAAAAACTATTTTAGCACAGTTCTTCATGCGATTTTACTAAGTTTTTTATTTTATTATTATTATTTTTTATTTTTTAAGATTTGGAGTGTAGATACTCCAATCCAAATTCTGACATGTGATGTCCAAAGAAATTCAGAAGTCCGAGAAGGGTATTGAAGAAGAGTTTTTATTTCAATATTAATCTCCAAGAGTTTTTGCGTGTATCACTGTAGGGGTTGTCAGTAGCTTTCAACGCTTTCTTGTTGATTTTGCTGTTTTAGTTGTTATTATTTTTGTTGTCAATGTAAATCTCAGAAAGATGTTGGAATTTCGAATGTTGGATCGTGACCAGCATTTGAAAATTTCAAAGAAAATATGAATTCCAAAAAGCACTGTTTACTGTATTTACAGTAAACAATTCATTTGTTGTTTCTATATTCACTCTGTTCTACAGACCCTGTCTTCTCTCGGGGATCGATTGCGGTTGAATTTTGCAGAAATTTGTTGTTAGTATGGACAGTTGTAGATACTCTATTTCACACTAAAAATTTCATCAGGGAGGAGCCATGTTTTACAGGTCCTGGCGTGACAAAGTAACACAACGAACGCGTTTACGCTGCTGATATTTCCAAAGAAAATTTAACATTCACGTCAGAACTGCAAATGGCAAGTTGCTTCGTGCAAACTTCCCTTCACATCGTTTAGGTGGAAAGATACCTTCATTTTCCCCAGTACGCTTTGCCTCTATTATTAGAAAATCTGCCTCTTAATTGCCTCAAGACATGGTGTTTATGCACGATGGTGCCCCATCTCATTTTGTACACGCTGTAACAAATCCTCTGAATGAGCAATTCTAAGAAGATGGATAAGTAGAGGTCATTGAGTAGGAACTCTTTCAGTTTCAACTTCCTTCACCGGACTTAAATTCTTGCTATTCTTTTGCTAAAACAATTGAGGTGGATTGGATATGAAAGTGCATGTATGCGATGAAAAGTCGTTTATATCAATATTTTGGGACATGTGAATTCTAATTTTCTACACCGCTTTTCCTCATAATAAATAAGCAAACACAATAAGCAATAATAAGGCATAAATTATTAAGCAATCTTGCTATAAATCCTTCCTATAAATCTTGCAATAGCATAACCAGATTTGCGAAATGATTTGCATTAAACTCCAGCATCTTTGGTACAAAGATTAACCGGGCATACTCGAAATGTGAATAATGGCATCTTATGGGTGGAGTTATGTAGCTTCTAGTTCTATACAATAATTTAATTTGTGGCACGTCCTAAAGGCAGTGTATCGCTGGAAAGGGGATTTCGCGCCCAGCCAGCTAGGATGTATTCGTATTTTTACGCTTCCTAAGTCAGTTACTGACTGCAGCATTTGTGCCGTTTCTCTAGCTGGTTTAACTTCATGCCTGCACAACTAGGTCAACGGTTATTGCCGGCTGTAGTCTTCATATTTTAAATGTAGTCGAAGCTGGTTGTATATGAGATGTCCCGTCTGCGCTTTTTCGTGGTCGATAGCGTGTTTTTCTTTAATTTTGAGATCGCACAGACGTTTCGACAAAAAAAGATAACCATTTTTTTTGTAAAATCTTTGAAATTAACATTAGATGATAAACGTGTTAAAATCTATTGTTACATATATAATCTCCTACATTTATATCGTATATTTATTTAAAGTGTCATGAATTAAAAGCTTATTGTTCACTACACCATAAACTATAAACACTATAAACTCGTAATTTATTTGTAAGTTGATAGTGTGGAAACTATAACAGAATTAGTACTAAATAAGAGGACAAGAAGTACTAGAAGTGCCTTGTACTTATCGGAACATTACGAAGACCCACTACAGCGGCAAATAATAGTTTCTATGAATAAATCTTAATACATTGTGAAGGCAATTACCTTGCTAATGTCGAAACGTAACAAGGGCATATTGTCCAATGTACAATCTCTACTATGGAAATCATAACGTCGGTTAAATGAGAAAAGTTTTAATAAACTGATAAATATCGCAGAGGATTGAATTTTAAGCATAATCATAGCGTTAACTTTTGCCATACTGAATTTTGGTAAATTTCAACTTTGAAAATTCTTTACAATGTTATACTTATTATTGAATTTTTTCGCCAAAAATTACCACGAAAACAAAAAGGTCTACGTGCTTCACCAGTAAGAAAATAAGACAGAGCATGACCAAGAGGCAAAGAAACAGCTAGATAGGGATAACATGGAAGTCCCTGGCGAAATAGTCACTTGTGCTATGTGAAACTGTTTAAAATGCACATCATAATTTTGGTGGAGAGCCGCCATTTCCGAGATTACATCTTGCGAACTTTCTTGGTGAATACATGTCAGAACGGTCCATTTCTCAGTTCCCTGGTGTTATAATAAAAGTTTATAGCTTGGAATAACTTTAATTTAGATTGGGTTATCTATAAGGCAGATTTTCAAAGTTTTTCTTAACTAATTAAACTTTTACAAACATTCATAAGAGATTTTTTAACTTGAACTAAAAGAAATTAGCAGGCAGTTCCCTGGTATTTTGTTAGATTATAACAATAATAAGTAATAAGGTTAAAAATAGAACATGTAATTTTGACAAAAACATAACAATTGACGAAAGGGAAACACCTATAAAAAACTTCCAAAAAGACAAATTAAAAGTAATTTAAAAAAACTTCATTCAAATGGATCCAACAATGAACAATTTATATGAAAAAGCCAGTACGGCTACTTTGATCCATATAATAATATGAATAATTAATATGAATTTATATACATAAATTTGCCGCCATTAATACATACACCGAATGAACAATAACTTAATTGACGAAGAAGCTACAGAAAACGAAGAAAAAAAACATAATCAGAGACTAAAAACTAAAAATACACTACAAAACAGTACCACGGACACAAATCCTACAAAAACATACAGAGCTTTAACATATCAAGGTAACACATCACACAGATTACAAAAGATATTATATTATATTACATAAATACGAAATAATCACAGCATTCAAACCCAACAACAACAATACTTCAATAAATTCCGAAGACAAAATAAACAAATTTAATAAAAGATACCCCACTTTTTCCCACATAAAGAACATAAACGAAACAAAAATTCTGCATTTGGCAATCACTTTCTAACTCACAACCATGACTTCAACATAGAAAATAATACAAAATTACTACACCAGAAAAGAAAAGGATATTTAATGGAACTATTGGAAGCATACCAAATAGACAAACAAAAAACAGTACATAACGTATACAATGTCTAAATGAACAGATACGACCTATAACGATAATTACCGATATATGTCACTTAATAATCCGCACAAACTTAAAAAAAAACAATGTCCAACAAAATGTCAGACAAGAGAAAAGACGTAGGAAGTTTTAAGATCAGAATAATACGAACAAAACTTACACAAATTCATCAAAAATAACACAACATAAGAAGGCCAAAGACTAATAACACCAGACATCAACTGTAAGTCACATTTATATACACAAATTCTCATTTAACAATGAATCACTTGCAGAGGAAGGACTTTGATAAATTACAGAAAATAATCAACTCCACAAGTTCGACGAAATAAAACAATTGTAATACGAACAAATGAAAGAAGAAAAGACTATACCAAACACATGATACGACCAAAAGACCGATAAGACACATTTTAATAACCATCACAATCAAATAAATAATTTGACAGTAAGTAATTAATATGAATTTATATAAAATTTGAAAAAATAAGACAAATTACATTAAGAAAGCTAGATCAGATAAGTTCGATTTTAATTTTGTAATTTATTTAAATTTAATTTTAACTACAAAACACACTAACAATAATTAAAAATAAAAATGATTTGTAGATACCCCTGAAGATGGCAATAAAAACTTGCCGAAACATGTAGGGTTGAAATCAGAATAATACATTTCCTTATTACCACTTAACAATTTTTAAAAGTAGAAGGTTAGATATCTCTTCTGTCAATGATATTGTATCGTTGAAAGGCTTCCTTTCAATTTGGGTGAAGGTGAGCCAATTTACTTCTCAAAGTAGTTCTAGTTCAAGTTGTAATTTATACAATGTTTACTCAGTTTCACTATTAGATATAAATACACACAATGTTACTTCTACTCAAGCTACTGTTAGTACGAATTTACAACCAGAAGTGGATTTCTCTTCTAACAGAAGAACTAATGCTCCTCATAAATGGAGGCATAAAGATATAGTAAGGATGTATAACTCCGATATAGTAAGGGTGTATATAATACGCCATGCTATCTATGTATACAGTGCGGACGTAAATGGTCCCCCCCCCCCTGCTAACTTTTGAACCAGTCAAGATAGGAACATGAAACCAAAGCGGTATCAAATCGTATAAAGTTTGTGGAGTTTTAGTGTAAAATTTGAATGTTAATATTCATAGATGGCGCTGCGAGCGCTATCAACTTTGAAATTAAAAATTGCAAAGGGGGTCTTGTGACACATCATTGAAAAGGTCTTTCAATTGTCTATTCAACAGTGGCGGCAGTTTTCAATTCCATCAATCCGTTATAAAGTTACAATTATTTAGATGCGGTTTCGGAGGCACGCGAATAATTTGCCATATAACGCTGTATAGTCAAGGTAGGAACATGAAACCAAAGCGATATCAAATGGTATGAAGCTTGCTGTTTTTCAACGTAAATTTTGAATATTAATCTTCATAGATGGCGCTGCGAGCGCTATCAACT
>JAWQRJ010005203.1:0-10419 GCA_033557515.1 Diorygopyx duplodentatus
GATTAACACTTCCCCTATTTCCAATCATTTTAAGGAAAAAAGTATTCTATCTTCTAGAAGTATTTTCATATATTCTCCTAGACGCTACGGAACTTCAGTTTTTTGAACAGAACTACTTGTATTTTATTACATTTTTTAATTTCCTTTCGAATTTATGGTCGATTTATTAACCATACATTTAGCCAAAATCGCACCATTAACACCTGTAGGTATAAATACAAAAAAATTGCTCATTCTAAATGAAAAGATAGTAATTTCACATTTTATATTTATAATTTTTTATATTTTATAATAAAAAAAATTGAAAATACTTCGCACTAAGGATTTTTAAGAAAATCGTCAACAGAACAATTTAAAAAACTAAAACTTCAGTTTTTTAAATGAGACAGCCTATACATATATTAGTGCATTTTTTAAATTTCTTGTCGAATTTATTGCCGATTTTATTTAGCATACATTTGGCCAAAGTCGCACAGTTTAAAAAAGGTCAAGGGGATTATGTGTAAAAAAGTCGTGAGTGTTTCGCACGAAATATTTTATCTTTAACAGTCCAATAACTCTTAAAGGTTGCTACTGCTTTGGCTAAATGTATATTTAATAAAATTGACCATAAATTCCATAAGAAACCCAAAAATGTAATAATATACAGGGTGTTCCCTTTAAAAAACTGAAGTTGCATAGCGTATAGAAGAAATTGGACAACCTGTATATATGAAAATAACATTATGTTATGGGGGAGACTAAGTAGGTACTGTAATTAGATTAGATTAGATTTTTTTAATGTCATTTTTTGTAAAAAAATGTCCTATAACTCCTAAACGGCGCGACTCTGGCCAAATGTATGTTTAATAAAATAGACTATAAATTCCATAGGGAACCCAAAAATCTAATACTATACAGGGTGTTCTATTTAAAATCTGAAGTTGCATAGCGTCTAGAAGAAATGGGACATCCTGTATATACGAAAATACTTCTAGAAGAGAGAAATACTGAAACCAACTTTTATTTGAAACTTTTTTACGTAAAAGGATTAGAAATAGTAGATGTGTGGACCACAAACTTCTAGCTAACAGACGGACATCCGGCAGACCAATGGCCCAAAATGGTACCATTTAGATAGTAGATATTACAATATCTACAATGCCACAGATATTACAATGCCACAATTCATCAAGATATATCAAAATATCACCATCAAAATTTTGTACCGAATGCATTACATTCTCTTTATACCTTTCAGGCAAGAGAAAGTACAACAAGTAACCTTGTACACTAATATGACAAAAAGGAGCATCAGATTGAAAAGTTGTCATGTTTTCCAAGCTAAATCGCCCAGTTGATAATTTCGGCTCTCATAGAAATTAAAATAGTCAGACAGGAAGTTTTTTAAAGTGAATGAATACTTTTTGTTGCATTTATGCAACTGTGGCTCATCGATTTTCTCCTCAATGAGCCACATCTGGAATATCTATTATACGGTGGAAGGTAAAAGAACGGTATACATTGCCTATGCGTTCTATGTTATTGTTCACCAACAACAACAAGCTTAAAGTACGACGTGTAAGTAAAAAGACATAGTAGCTGCATATACATTACATAAAACTTGTGTAGTAGTCCCAGAAGATGTAGAACATGTAGAACAACATATAATAAAAAAATTAAAATAATCGGAAGTGTATATTAATTGAGTTCTACTATTATAACTGAATCCGATTAAAATGGACTACGAGCAATCTCTAACAAAATTAACTATAAAGCACGAGGCTATTCAAACGTTGCTTTCTATTTCAGAGCTTCATTATAAGTACACAAACTAGCACACAAACAAATTATTAAGTACACACACACAAACTAATTATTAAGAGGTAAGTAAGAACGTTCCAATATTTTTATATATAATTTTTAAATCGTTTGTGATATTAGGTAATTTATTACTTCTCTGTTATCAATTGTGGTAATAGATACATCATTCAATAAAATTTATATTAAATTATCAGTCAAATAATGAAATACCAAGAAACTCTAGTAACTTGAAAGCGAGTTTGACAGTTGTATAGTTTATGTATTAAATTAAATATTTATTTCAATTTTTTAAATTTATATTAATTATTATAATGTTATCACCTAAATCGATTCATAGTCTAAAATTATACTAAATAGTGATAAATGCATCGTTAAGCTCTGCTGTAAACTACCACTTTTGTTCTGATTCGGATGTAGCTATGTAATTCTTTAAAGTCGAGAAATTCTCATAAGGAATATAATTATTGCTAGGTATAAAATTGTAACCAGTGGATGAAATTTTATGGAGCAATAAATAATTATTGATTTACCAAACCATATTCATATGAATTCGGAAATACCAAAACATTCGTAAACTGTATGCCTAGTATGCCTATTTCTAAATCAAACATTACACATTTTTCTAGAATTGTGTTAATAAAATTCTACATTCGATGGCGAAAACAATACGACTTTCAACGATTTTACGAACGATTTTATATTATAATATGGTGTAATTTTCATTTGGCACGTGAATGTCGGTAATTTAAAATCTGTCACATTTTACAATGCACAATAGAAAACACGGTAATGGTAACGATTTACAATACCTCTAGATCGAAGATATTGTAAACCGAATTCATTTTACAACAAAAAAATGTAAATTTTAATATGAAAAATTAAAAGTACAGTAATGTTTAGCATAGCATTATATTGCAGGATAAGATTTTTTTTTATGATAAAGTGTCCTAGTCCTAACGTAATAACATAGTCGATAGTTTATGTAGTCGATAAATAGGGTTTTAAAATACATAATAATTATACATCCCTTATTGTTCCCTTATTGTTAAACAATTTTCACCTATCACATATTTTTTGTAAATTTTGTTACAATAAAAATATCCTAAAAATGTAAACAAGGTAGAAGAATGTTATATGTGTATTTTACACCAGGCATTTGTTGACTGTAAAATATAAGGAATGAGGTGAGCTCTTAACCAAGAGTTTAAGAATTCCTTTAGCGGGGAAAGTTAGTAGAGTTATCAACAGTACTTAACTCTTAATCTCACACAAACAAACTTTGAAGATATATTAAAGGACTATAGCTAACAGCTTTGTTCCTTAAATAGAACTTGCTATCAAGCGTTAACATATTTTCCCTTAGGAAGATGTAGATGTTTTAATGAAAATATGGCAATTCAGAGCGCTAACTGCTTTCATTTTTAGCCTCTTTTTGTTATGAATTATTGGTTTATTCATACCTTCTTCCATGGTCACTGCCTATCGCTTATTAGCAAAACGCCTAATAAATAACAATGCACAATAGAATAATATTCTTCACTTCCTTATATTTCATTACATATTTTTATATGAACAATTCGTTATAAACAGTTTTAAATAGTCTGAAAAGCCCATTATCGAAGGTAATCATAAAAACAGCACCATAAACCATAACAGTAGATTTATCAATAACATTGGCCATAGAGGAAAGAGTTTATTTAACGCAAATCAATTGAAGTTTTTAATAAACAAAATTCAGAAGAGAAGACTGAAATTGAAAATGATTTATCCACTAATTACTCTGAGATAAAGGAGAAAATTATGGAACAAAGCACCCATGTAGTTGAATTATATGATACCAGTTTAATATATCCAAGATCTCAAAACCAGGGTGTAAAACCAGATTGCAGTGCTCACATACAGTCACCTTTCAGGCACACAAAATGTTGTAGCAGGCCACTTAATTTATTGAACTCCTAAATTATGAACCATCATAATTTTTATCACTATAAATCCCAACACATACATTTAGTATCAATGAACGGACACTTCACTCTGGAAATTATGACTATCTAAAAATTATTCGACAACTACAGTCAGTACGTCAATAAAAATGTCAAATACAAATCAAAATCTTTAAAAGCAAACTGTTCCAGTTATGTCATAATAGAAAGAGAAAATCTGAAAAATTGAATGTATACTGTTTTCGCCATCTGAAAAATTGTTAGGTGCTTAAGAAATAAAGTATAACCTGAGAAGTTTCAGCCTTCAACTATTAAAATGGTGCAATCAGATTTGATTAACTGAGTTCATAATGGTCATGTAATGAAGGAAATAGTGGTGCATAATAATAAAGATAAGTTTATGCAATGCACGTAACTACACAACAGTTCAACTCGGTAGTTTTAGAATTCGGGGATGGCCCGGTAATGTGATTACATGCATAACAAGTAACTTAATTTACTAGTCCAACGAAGTGTTATTTTAATTAGGCTGTGTACAAAATGTACCAGTGATTAAATCTAATTACATTTCAAGATCGTGAGCGCACGATCATAATGAACTTGTTCACTGCATTAATGACTATAAACGTCACGACAAATGATTGGTGCGTGGTTGGTTCCAACCAAGATCGACTACTATACAAATACTTCACTATTTTTAAAAACCCCAAGAACAAAAAAAAGGCACTAAGCAGAATGTGTTACAAAGAAAGTCCACTGCAATGGATAAATGAAAACTGGGCTGTAGGTGTTTCATACTAATAAAATATTCATATTACATAGCTAATAATTAAATTAATAAACAACATACTGGATGATAAATTCCATTTATTTGTCAACTTTTATTTCCACAGTAAACTAAATTATTGGATTTAAATTTTGTATAATGTGGTCTGTTTAACCATCTCCTGCATTTACATTGGTCAGCAACATATTACCCAATTTATTAAAGTTTAATTGCTATTAGATAATTACTGTAGATATACATAAGCCAATCGATAATCCTGCAACCAAGTAAACAGGATATGAATTTAACCCTGTAAATTAAAGTTTGCCCTGGTCAGTTTTACGTAAATTTTAATGTTTGATGTTCATTACGGGGTCCCAATGTAAACCGGAAGTCCGGTGCACATGAAGCGTACTAATTCACTGCCTCGCTAATTACCTAACGCTGGGAGCTCGAAACCTGCTAAGTGGCCTGACTGTTAATAATACACTTGATCAATATTTGCCCTCGACGCGACGTCGAAATAACTTAAGATCGCATGCTGATACCGATCTGTATTTAATTTATAATGAAACTGCTAAAGCGCCACTACGAAGATAGCAACTCCACCCTTGACGGATGTCTGGATACATTAAGACCATGTTTCACTCAAAGAGAGGGGTATGCAATATACATCTAAAATATATATCGACATCTAAAAGAAAATACGTCGATAGTTCGCTCTTCTTGTAGTGGGCTCTCTTCTTACCACTGCACTAGGGCAATTTTCGTACCATTGTATTCTGCTGGAATCGCCAAATAAAGTTGTTAAAATGCAAAGGCTTTTTCAACTTATTTAATTCTTGAGCCGAATTAATGTTGCTTTGGCAACATTAATTCGGCTCAATTCTAATAAATTATGGAAGGATTAAAGGAAGAACTACGCAAAAATTCAGACCGGGGTTAAAGAACGCAATTATTAGGGAATTAATGACAGAACTAAAGATGAAATTAGGAGCACTATCGGATTTAAAACTTCTTTGTCTGGTTTAAAAGTTAATAGGAGCTCTTGAACTTTTATGAACATAAAATATGCAAGAAAATGACAGTGTTATGCTAAACAGTTCAAATAAACACTTTCTGAAAAATGATTTCTGAATTCATAATGTGAGTGTCTTAAAGTTTTCGGAAAGTGAACACCCAGATAATGGAAATAAGTGAAACGAAGAAGAAAGTAACACTCAAATAGGAAACCCATATAATGCATTCAGAAACACAATTAAATTGAAATTATTAGGAATGGAAACTACAATTAGTCGCCACTATTCTGACATCTGAATTCATATTTTATGAGTTGACGTGATTGTATTATATTAAAGATATAAATTAGGTTTACAAAAGTACAATACTACACTTAACTATAGTAGTGAGCTTGAACGTAGTTACACACAAAGAGAACAAAATATACGAAGAGAACAAATGGCCGTTATTTAATCTTGAACTGTGGAGGAAGCATTTATGTATTTCGCAGAAAATCGGACAATGGGAAAGAAAAAGGCCGTTCAAGTAAACTTAGCTGCAGTACAACTCGGCAAGTTCTAAAGGAAACACAGTTGGGAGCAGATGGTTTTTATAGCCTTCTCAATTTTTCATTTTCACCAGCCAAGATGCCCGTTGCCGTGTGTTTTTAGTGACTTTATAGGGGTGCAAGATGGCTCTACAGCAGTTGGCAACCCTGACCTATTTGCATTATTCTAGCGTATATTCTATTGCGGAAGAGTAGAAAAAAAATAATGATGCGCACACATCCCTTGGGAGCTGTTGAAAGTGGAAATATTAAACATTTAACCAACAATGAAACAAAAGAGGTCGCCAGTTACCCATAAAGTTTCCCTTCTGAGATTTTTTTCCACTAATTTTATTCTTGGGGAGACTTGCTGAGATTAATAAAATTTCATACATCATAATTTTGATGTGTTTGCGTACACCGTATAATCAATATTGATTCTCAACACAATATTATCAGCGGTTCCGGATATATACTTAACAACCCGGAAATAATGCCGAACCCTAAAGTAAAAAAAACACATAAACAACCTATAAAATTCTGCAATAAAATCTTCGGTATTGTGTCGTGCTTATGCCCGATAAATTTTTCCCATAAATCTACCGGCTTATTAAAGATTTTCGTTGCGTACTTTAGCAATTACAGTAAATCCGGCTAACCGCTTCTTTGTAAGCATTTTTATACCAGATTATAGAAGTCCACTTAAAGGGAGATTCGCTCTGCGCGAACACTAAATTGGCACACAAGTTTCTTTTCTTCCGATTCGATCAGTTCGGGGGGAAACTTTCTGTAAACAGATTCGACCGCACGTAAACAGGATAATTAGATCCTCTTTCTGATGGTTGCAGGCGCCTGTCGCCCTTTTAAATTAGATTTCCTTTTCCTAGAACAACTTGAAACTACGAATGAAGGTTTAGGGTTTTTCCCTTTCTCGGTACGTAGCTGATTTTTCAAGTCTAGCGCAAGAGGGTATTGGGAGGCAAGTCATAGACTTAAATACGCTATATTGTTGTCTTACAGTGCAAATACATCAACCTTGACGTCTGGTTAGATTAGTTTTAACCTTTCCACTAATCCACTGTTATCGAGTAGTTCATTTCATAGAATTCTTTACAAGTCATTTTACACAAACAAGCCTTCCTGCGCTATGCCAGATTAGGAAGAAACTTTGCCACTCTAACGACATAACGACGTAATGGAGGTAAACGCGAAAATAATGATAAACTGTGGTTGGCGAGATGTCTGCCAACTAGATTGGAAAAGTACGTGCATCACTGACGTTCCCTGGATGTTGAGTGATGAACCTTCTACAGCAAAAATGTTTTATTTAGCTGTGGGATATTTTCATTCTAATGGATATAGTAGAGGTACTAACATATAGCATTATTTTTGCACAATTAATATTGTAGTATTATTTTAATCATTCCTAAAAAAATACATAAAAAATATTTAGCAAGGTTTGGCATACATGAAAGATAGTGCCCAACATAAGGAACATAAGAAAGATCATATATTTGCTAAATTTATTAAACTTAAATGAAGTGTAAATGTAATATCTATTAAAAATTTGTTGGATTTAAGTTGATAAATTTCCTTGGAAATTAAAACATGTGAATTTTGGTTTGTGTTTAATATGGGGAGAAATTAGTTTAATGATATTTTTATTGTGTATATTATTATAGATTCGATCGATGTAGGTTTATGTAGTTACAACCGTTATTAAACGATATGTTACAAATGACATTAGTTTCTTTCATAAGGTTATATTCACTCAAAGGTATCTGAAGCAGCCTATTAAAAACATAGTTGCAGACGTGTTTGTTGTTATTTGAGTTACAAGCATAATTTTGGTATTATGACATCAAGTAGTAAGATATACATATATATGTATATATATATATATACACAATTCACAGCGCAGCGGTGGTGTTTTTAAAAACCAATTTAATACTCTTTAAATTGTTGCAACGTATTTATTTGTTCTTATATGCTTACGTATTCATACGGAGAATGCGTCTTGTATACTAAAAGCTTATGTTGCGCGAATTACGTCATGCTGCATCAGCATTCCTTGAGATAGGTAATACGTGGTGACACATAACTCCTCCCTTCTTTAGATTGGAGTTCTCCTGATATGCTTGACATTCCATATCTTGTGTTTTCTTAGTCACTCTTCTGGCGTAGCGTTTTTTAGAATAATTGATTAAGACTATTGCGATTACAATGATAATAAAATATAATATTCCTTGGTGTACATAACTAGACGTCTTAAAATATAACTGTTCTTTCTCATTCAAATTCAACTTTATTCTTTCTAATTTGATGTTATTTTCTTTGACATTGAATTTCTATGAATTTAAGTAATACTATAATTACTTAAATTCATCATAAAATTGAATGGTTATATCTCAAATTTTATATATAAATTCATTGTTTTTATGAATAATATAAGTTCTCTGTAACAAATGATGTTTAATTACTGCATTACATTTTTCTATTAAACTTTCTTGTTTGTTACAAATTATTACATGTAGTTTATCTTGTTCTAAAAATACAAAAGATTAATATTTAACTTCTGTTGTTTTACAGTTTTCTACTGATGATTTTATTATCAATTCGTATTCACATTGTTGGTCATGACTTATATCTGTTGTTCGCATAAGTATTTGCTTAAACTTTTTTCTTTGCAATTTGTATTCATTGTGAAATAATTAGCTTTCTCTATATTAAAGGTTACATTGTTTATCGTAGTAGGTATGGGGTACAATGAATATAGTTGATATTCAGACATTTCCAGAAATGGTTTTCGTTGTTGTTCTGCTTGTTTGTTAGTTTCTGGTTGCTTGTTGCTTCTTCTTGGTTGGTTGCAGAGATGACCAATTTGAGGTTGCTCCGGGGACCACGGGATGAGTGCTTACAAGAAATACTCAACAAACTAGACGACTATCACTCCTATTTTAGGATGCAAATATATAATTATACAAAAGAATTTTTTTCAAGGAAAATACGTCTCTGAGACGGGACTCGAACCCGTGTGTTCCGCTATCCGGGCGGACGTTCTAACCGCTGAGCCACTCGAGACCTCCGGTCTCTTTGATAATTTTGATCCATGAAATGATCGCACCTATAGCCATATAATCATCACATGAGTTTTATTCTTAATAGAGTGTGACGCTAAAGGACATCTAGTTTTTCCTAACCTGCAATCACTTTTATGTAATGTGATGCGGTTTTAACCATTGGCTTGTTACTTTAATGTATTTACCGTTACAATCTTTGCAGTCTATTCCGTAGACATAGACATTTTTATTATATAATACGGGATCTGCATCTTTCATACTATTGAAAAGAGTATTAATTTTAAAAGGATAATGATGGACTATATTTGAGTTAATTGAGGTGTTAACACGTTTTTATGTTGTGGGAAAACCAGATACAAGCATTATTTTTTTATACATATAGTTCTTGTCATTTAAAGGATCAAACATGCTTACCGGATTTATGTACACTATTCTTAAATTCATTATTGAAAAACAATATATTTGCCCCTTTTCTATGGTGTATTGAAGTTTTCCTAAATGGTTCATTAAATAATGTAGAGTAATAATAAGTTGTGATATATACCTTCAAAAATTACCAACATATCATCGACGTATCTGCTTATAGTTAATAATACTTTATGGGATGGGTGAAGATATTATTGTTTTCATGGAATAGTATTTGTTCCAGGCAGTCTACATTAAAGTTGGCGAGTAAGCCTGACAGATGAAGACTACCCATGGGTTAAGATTTTTTGTTATCGTGCATGGTGTAAGATTTATTTTGGAAGTTGAAAAATTTTGATTAGTTATGGTGCCAAGTAAAAACATTATATTATCTGTATTGCTTTTCTAGAAAATCTAGCGTGCTAATCCTGTTAGTAAAAAAAAGTCAAGGTTTTCTTTGTGGGATAGCAGTGTGACATTTTTAATTTTACAATTGTTGTGGTGATGGATTAGTGTAGTGGAGTTAATTAAATTAACTAAAATTTTCGAACAATTATATCTTGCAATTATATGCTTTCTTCTTCTTTATGTAGTTTTATAAGGCTGTAAAGTATGTGGGACGTGGGATTCATGTTAGTAATTTTATAATGTTGGATCATCACTTTTTAGGCACACACAAGGAAACGGTCACTTTATAGCTTTAGACAATTTAAAAGTAATTCACAACATGAAGATGGGCTTACTTGAGGAGATAGATTGAAAGATACAAAAGAACAACCCAACCTGGTAATATGTTAAATGAAACCGAATTCAACAATAATCACAGACTTTAATTCAAATTTATTCAAAATTCGACCGCTTCCGATACGTTGACAA
>JAWQRJ010005204.1:0-10417 GCA_033557515.1 Diorygopyx duplodentatus
TTCCGTACACCCCTCCAGAGAACATTTTCACACGTTACCAACGTTGCCATATGGCAATATCATTAAAAAACACGTTTTTTCAAATTTTCACATTTTCATCATTTGTGAAAAAACCTGACGTGATACGAAATTTTGGAAGTCAGTCGGAATCTGCATAAAAAATCCATTCAGATACACCTATTCATTTGGAAACAACAGAAAAAAGTTGCAGAATTGCGGATCAGTGTAATCATAACCTCAAAAACGGGAAGAAATATTACCATGAAATTAATGTCGCCTTTATAAAGACTCGCAGTTCAGAATCACAATGAATGGAAGAATTGGAACTGTGTTCTGCCAAGATTAAATTGGATAATTCCGCTGTGGTTCTAGAAAACCATTTCAGTAGGTTATTCCCTTGATTACTTCTAATGTTTTTGTAATCAGAGGTCAAATAAAACTCGAAAAGACCCATAATTAGCATAAATCCGTGGAGACATACATTACAGTAGAGGTGTAACGCTTCTTCTTGGGTTATCTCCCTATGGTTGAAGATATAACCATAATTAGGGCAAGGGATTTGACAACCGAGGGAGTAAATAAAAAGAAGTGAAAGGCGGTGGTGAAGAAACTCGAAGCAAAGCATGCATCAAGATTACCAAAACATGTACTATTGTCACCAAACAAATGTTTCGGCCTCTGATGACAGCAAATGGTAAAAAAGTGTAAGAGCGAAAATAAAAACCAGTTTAATATAGGGCATTGAGTTCTTGAATTATTTCAAACAATATATAGCCCCACGAGAGAAGGAAAGGACTCCAAAATTAATACCGATAATATTTTAACTAATGCAAAAGAATGGCGATAATAATACAAGTAGAACTATTATATCACCACGCAGTGGTACTTACGCACAAAAAAAAGGAATACAAAGAAATGAAGAAAAGGAACTACTACTCTATACAGAAAAAGCCATTAAAAATAATCACTTTTTAACAAATTACCAAACGGAGGATTCATTTGCTAATGCAAATGCCTATTCTGCAAATAATGTAGAAATAATGTATGATGCTTTCCATAATATCTTTTTAAATCATGTAGAAACATGTTAAAAAAAATGCAAATTTAACACTAATTGATGCGCCGGTATCCAAATGAAGTAATGGAAATATAATAATATATTTATATTATATATAAAATATAATAATGAAATAATAATAAATCAGAATTTTTATATATCACACGCAAACAGTTTATGCCATTCATATTTAACAGTAATGATGGGGTAATCATTATTACTAGTCTCGAAAAAACAGCTGATTTCGCTCACGGGTTCCTCTACTGTCCGCGAATGCTCCGCATGAAATCTGTAGAACTCTCTCTGTTGCCAACGATTATTATTATGTCGGTTAGCGTTAAAATTTTGAAAATTTTCACCAAAATATCTACAATTATTTCCACGAAAATACCGATTTCCATCTTTTATTCATCTAGTTCTATGCTAATAGTTTCTTTTAGTGTAGTACTAATAATTTTTTCATTAACAACTTCCAATGATTATGTCAACAGACTGGCAAAAAACTAATTTAAAATTGTTTAAATTAACAAAAAAAAACGATAGCTTTTAACTTTTTACTGTATGTTACTCTGTATTACTCACAGTGTAAAGAACAATAAATTCATAGCTAATTATGCTAAACCCGCAATAAAAAACTCAAATAAAACACACAAAGATCAAATTAATATCAGTTACAAGCGAGTTTTGTTTACATTTAGATGTAATACCATAATATATGGGCATATTATGCATTTTATGCCCATATGCCCATGATGGCATATGATGCATTTTATGACATATTTTATTCCCTTTATACTATATTAAAGACATGTATTCAGAAACAACCCACGAATATAGAGTCAAAATACCTAGTTTTTCAATATTTAATCAAGATGAAGAAGACATATGATATGTTTTTAATATAGCCGATGTTTCAAACAAATTTGATGGCATATTAGCATCAGATATTCTTGATACACTTATGTTCGCTTCTACATTAATTACAAAAATAAAAAAAAATAGGGACAAGGAATGCTAACATCCCATTCACATTTAAAACTCATGCTATAGAAATTCAACAACAAGGACAATTTTTACTTCCCAAAAGCATTTTTTCAACAATGTCACTAGCCCAGATAGTTTAATAACAGTCAATAACTATGAAAGTATAGTAGAAGTGGCTAATTTGAACGAACATCCCATAAAAACAATATTAGAACCATTAGAAGTAAAGCCAATCGATTCATTACCAAAAAATAAAAAATATATTAAATTTTTCAAGAAACAAGAAAAATCCAGTATGAAACAATTAAAACTCAACTACGACTACACTACGACTACGAATAGACCACTTAGAATTTTTAGGGAGAGATATGATCAAAAATTTAATTTATTAATACATAGTGATAATAATAATAAAATCTACCCTTAACATTTAGCTCAGATTGTAAACACCAAATAAATTTAATAGATCTCACCCCTGTTTATTAGAAACCCTATAAACAGACGTACAAAAACAAAATAGAAATTAAGAGACAAATTGAAGATATGTTGAAGATAGTGTATCACCTTGAAGTTCACCTGTAGCACTAGTAGCGAAAAAGTTAGACGCTAGTGGAAAACAAAAATATCGCTTGGTTATCGATTATAGACGTTTGAATGAAAAAACAATAAAAGACAAGCATCCATTACCTGATATTAACGAAATATTATATAAATTGGGGAGAGCCAATTATTTCTCTTCATTAGGTCTTGCATCAGGATGTCATCAAATTGAAATCACTGAAAAAGATAAATCAAAAACAGCCTTCATAACTAATCAATGACTTCATGAATTTATTAGAATGCCATTTGGACTTTGCAATGCACCTTCAACCTTTCAACGAGTCATTAATAACGTACTCAAAGGACTTACAAATGAAATATGCCATGTTTATTTAGATGACATTATTATATTCTCTGCTTCAATGGAAGAACACTAAATTAATCTCAAAACGGTATTTGACAGACTTCGACAACATCAAATGAAAATTTCGCTAAACAAGTGCGAATTTTTAAAACACGATCTTCAATACTTAGATCATATAATAACGAAGGACGGTGTAAAACCAGATGCAACAAAAATTTCATGTATTACACAATTTCCTTTGCCCAAAACAAAGACACAATAAAAAGTTTCCTGGACTCTTAGGATACTATAGAAAGTTCATTCGGGATGTTGCTAAGATAACGAAACCCCTTACAAAAAGTCTAAAGAAAGGACAGGACGTAGTAATGAACGACGAATATATGTTATATATGTTTTAAAAAATGTAAGACTTTGTAATATTATATATATATATATATATATATATATATATATATATATGTATGTATATGTATATATACCCCCTTTGCAATTTGAAATTTCAAAGTTGATAGCGCTCGCAGCGCCATCTATGAAAATTATTATTCAAAATTTACATTAAAAATCCACAAACTTTATACCATTTGATACCGCTTTGGTTTCATGTTGCTATCTTCACTAGTTCAAAAGTTAGCAGGGGGGGCGGACCATTTACGTCCGCACTGTATATTATATTATATATATACTTTGTAATATTGCAGTATACGGATTTTTCGAAACTATTTTCCATTGCCACCGATGCTTCAAATTATGTATTCGGAGCATCACAATATATATCACAAAAGGTAAAAGGCAAAGATTTACCTATTGCGTACACTTCACATATATTATCTAAAACGGAAATAAATTAACCCACTACAGAGAAAGAACTTTTGACAATAGTTTTTGCATGCCGCAAATTTAAACACTATATTTATGGAACAAACTTTGATCTAATAACGGATCATAAACCACTAATATGGTTGCATACACTTAAAGATAATAATTTAAAGCTGCAACGTTGGAAACTATTTCTTCAGGAATTCGATTACAATGTTACCTATAAAAAGGAAAATTGCATTCAAATGCCGATGTCTTATCCTGAATAGAAATACTCTATATTGACAGTATATCCACAAAGATAAATGTAGATAATCAATCTGAAAAATCAGATGATAGTTTGAACTCAATATTAATTCAGAACATGACGACTCTACACCTACAATAGCTATAGATAGCTATAGATACAAAACCAAGACACATTTTTATAGTCAATTTTTATTTTTATATCAGCAGGTTTATTATTCTCATAATAAACGTACTGAAATAGGTTTAGTAATAGGCTCTCGTAAAATATTTACATGTCACATTAATCGAAATAATCCACGAAGGGCAATTTTTGAAATATTAACAGGTTATAGTACCAACAGTAAAGTATGGATATGCTGCAACGATGAAATTTATAAAGAAATATGTCAAGTATACATTGAGAATTTAAAAAATAAAAGCATGAACATTATCTGATGTTTAAGACGAGTACAAGTTTTATATCCCAATCAAAAAGAAAGATAAATAAAACTAATAAAGCAAGTCCATGAAGGAATAACTAACCACAGAGATACCAGAAACAATCGAAGAACTAAAAAGATTGTATAGCTGGAAGAACATGGATCAATAAATATCAAAAGTTATTAACTTCTGTGAAATTTGTCAACGAAATAAATATAATAGACATCCGAATAAGTTACTATTAGCACATACATTGACATACAACGATAATTAATAGACCCATGAAAATTATGAATATAGATGTATTTCAATATGATAATACCCAGTTTCTTACTATTATTAATGAATTCAGTAAATTTCGACAAGCTTATAAAATAGCATATAAATCAAGTATTAATATTGTTAATGCATTAATTGACCATTTTAGTAAATTTGGAACACCCCTTGAGGTAATCTGTGATCAAGAAAAAGAATTCAAAAATCAAGTGATAGAAATTGTTTTAAAATTACATAAAGTCAAAACCCATTTTATAACACCTGGACATCATGAGTCCAACGCCAATATTGAAAGATTTCAACAGTTATTGAACATTTAAGAATCATTCAATTAATGGATAAAGAAATTAATTTTTGGTCATACAAAGTCAAACGACCGTATAAATGTGGACTTCGAACAAAAATGTGTAGAAGAATGTATAGACAGATAAAGAGACTTTCTAAAAGGAACTTTCTAAAAGGATAGTAAAGCGAAAAGAAGCAATCAAAACAAGAAGAAGAGACAAAATAAATGAAAAACGTTCCCATAAAGAATTTAAAGTAGGTATGCTAGTATATTATAAATTGCAGAAAATAAATACATCAGAAATCCCATTTCAAGGACCTTATATTATTACACAAATCCTTGAAGATAGTGGATTTCAATCGAGACCCGATAATAATAATAAATTAAAAAGGAAAATAGCACATGCTAATGAGTTAAAAATTAAATATAATATTACAGATTCCTCATTATCTGTACACTCGCAAGAGGAAATATAATTCCAATAAACGAAGCAAAAGGAATACTCCCTGTGAGATTAGGAGTAGCATAAAACTCAAGACAACATTTTGAATTACTTATTCAAATTAATTTAAAGTCATAATGATACAAAATTATTTTAAAAGTTCCCAACCCGACATTAATTTAGTAACTTCCCTAATCTTTTGGAAACATAACTGTAACAAAATCGCATTTGGAAATTAAAAATTTATTCAAGATTCTAACTACGGAAGTTATAAAAATACCTGTCATGTATTGTTTATTGTAATCATCATTATTGCAGTATGTTATTTCTTTGAAAATAAGAAATTTATTGTGTTTAATAAATTAAAACCTTTGGACTACAAGGAGGAAGTCCCGTTTAATGAGGAAGGAGTTACGTGTCCCTACATTTAGATGTAATACCATATATGGGCATATGATGAATCACTGCTGAGCTTGCATTATATAAACTATATAAGGATAATTAATTAAGTAGCATTATTCATTAAGTACTAGACTACCTTCAATGCTGTATCGTTCCGAAACGAATACGAGTACGTTGTGTTTTATAAAAGAGTTCGTTTTAAAAAATTAAAACTACGACTTAAGAATAAAGAAGAAGTATAGAAAGTATAATAAACAGGGCACATTTTCGAAGTAGATTTTCTAAGATGCCCACATCATTTACCGCATCATTTACTTTATATCTATGTTTTCTACGATTACCATAAATCATTTGAAATCAACCGGCGCATAGTGTTTGTAATGCACATTAAGTCAATATGTTTTCATGGTATGATACCATTCATAGGTACAAGTTTTGATGAATTCTTCAAACGCTCTTTTGTCCTCGTTTTTAATGCGAGGACAAGGAAGAAGTGAATTCTTCACTGTTCGGAGTCGTTAGTCAGATAAGAAAATTTACTAACAAAGTGCAGGACGTAATCGTCAAATCGTTTTTTTTTTGATAATCGTGCCATCAGGGGAAACATAAAGTTGGTACAATCGAGTATCAGGAACGGCTGGAAAACCATAAGGAAATGTGTACGTGCACAGTCTGGAATGGACTCAAAAAGTATAGCTGCAAGGAAAAGCACCTGGGAATTGGAGACAGAGGAAAATCAACCGATCAACTAATTCGAGGATTATCATCATACCAAGGTTTAGCTATAAGGAGACATTCCAACTCAATCACTCATATGCATTATGGACAATTTTACCATAAGTACTAATTAATAATTTATATAATAATAATTTTATCTTAACTGATACAATCCGATTCATCAGAACTTACATTTAGGGGCGAACTTATGATGCAAATGGAGACTATATATGAAGATTTTGCATGTGATGACTTGATTAAGAGATGTTTAGGTTGCCATAAAGATAACAACGGGGGTGAGCTGTAGACCAGTTTCACCATTATTTTCTAAAATACTTGAAACGGTAATGAAAAACCGTATTATGGATTATTTTGACTTAATTTGTATAATAAAATTCAACAAGCTCCAAAATTAAAAGTGATTTGCCAGCTAACGTGAAATTTAACGGCTGCAACGATATCGATTTTAGAATGCCTGTATACTAATAGCAAATACTATAGCAGCGTTGGATCTAATGATATTTAGAAAAAATGTGAAAGAAGATTTTGATGGAAAAAGCTGTGAGAAAGACTGTGTAATACAATGAACAAATATGTACCTCTTGGGTAATACGTGTTGCATTAATTAGATTTATAACCCCCTAAAACATTTCCCAGATATCTCTAGAAACTAGACATGCGTTATGCTACAGCTCTATTCAGAGTAGCATTCAATCACCGAGAGTGCGATTTACGGATTGATGTCTGTAGGTACGTATACAGTCTGTATTCATTCAGGCTTTGCAAGCCATATCCGCATTACTCGAGTGCGTTTCATGTTGGATTCAGATCGTAAGAAAAAATAAACTACTGTGTCTTTGTAAAGAAACGCAACGTTTTGCAAGTTTTCTTTTTCGCTTTAGAAGAAATCCAGCAAAGTCCGTAATATAATCTATAAACTACAAACAGTAAAGTAAGCGCAAGAATTCCCATCAGTTTGCCTTAAAAGTACTGAAACCTTCGAAAACTGCTGCGGCTTAGAGAAAATGGGCGTATATATACGACCGGAAGTGGATCGCTTTAAAAGCTTCGTAACGCAAATACGTTGTCTAAGACTATAAATTTCGTGGAGAAAAGAAATCGTAAAAGACCTCGACGGCGTATACTAAGTGATATACGGTTCAATTAAATTAGTAAGAAGACTAACCAACAGTTTAATATTGTCCACGATTCACTGGTTTTCTATTCTGGGGAATTATTCATGGAGCGTAAAGATTCTCTTGCTGTTTCCACATCAAGTGTCTACGAAAGCAAAAAAATATGTCTGATATTTCCCAGCCAAATAGGTTGATGCAGTTGATATCCTAATGGATGACGACCCACTGGGATATCCTGGGAGTGCACCTACAATTATGAAACGTCGCTCAACAACGACGTTAATGGATGCGAACTAACACTGGTGATAAAATGCATATTCAAAACAAATTAAACAGGCATTAGTTGTTTATGCCGTGATATAACACTGTAATTAAAAGGAAATTAGTGAATTGTAATTCAATTCTGTAATTTTACTCTCTTCAGTTAAAACAGCTGATTGTTATAAGAGTTGATTGTTATAAGATATGCTGCATTCCGGATTCTTTAATATACATATTGACTTGACATGCTTTAATTCGTACGTCGATAGTTTTACGACTCTTCTTGCGTACAGAGCTTTTCAACCGACCAACACAAGCGTGTATATGCACCTATTTCCACTGGCCACGTCCGGTTACTCTGTCCTTTTCACCACGTCGACGTATCCGATTACAGCTCGACACGAACGAATAGATTTTTGATAGTCTCTGACGACAAAACTCGGCGATGCAAATTTTCTGCGAGTGTTGGGGCGACGGGGAAATCGATCGAAACGGAAAAGAGGTTCGAAAAACAGGGTACGGAGGCAGAAAACTGCAGGTAATAAATGCGTTTATGGAAAAAGCTGGTGCTGCAGAAATTCGGCCGTTAATCAAAGTTTTCGCGTCGCGTATTAATTAGTTCGAAAGTAGCTCCGCGCCCAGTATTTCACTTCTTCGTTTTCTGATATATCTCTTTAATTAAGTGTTTCTAATTTTCTCCGGTCTAATTAATTTCCGAGCGGCGATTTTGAATCTTTCGCTCTCTGGCTTTCGCCGTAACTAACTTTTCCGGTTGTTCATCGCTAAGCCCGCCTTACCTTAACCGCGATATAATCTCACCCGTTGGCTTTAATAACGGATTGTACATCTAACAGCAATCAATCACTCTAAAACTTTTTGTTTTCTGGAAAACAACTTCGATCATAATTTATCATTGTCCACATGGTATTTTGATATTTTATTTATAAAAAAAGGAAGCTGGATTTAAATGAACTATATAAATGGGGTCTTTAAAATCTTCAGTCACGGAGGCATTCGACATTCTTTGGGTTGTTATTCAAAGTTCTAAATTTCGGTTTTCCTCCAAAAATGTAACCTTACACTTACCTAATATCGCCTCAACTTGAAGTATTGCCCTTGACTTATTACATTTCCGGTCGATCATCGAGACGGTATTTTCATCTCGCCCGCCCGATTTCGTTGACTTGCCATATTCTTTGACATTTAAGATGTTATTCATGATAAGGTCTAGGGCGTCCTCTTTTATGGTAATGTCAGTGAGCGTGTGAACTTTTGACCTAGATTAGCTTCTTGGAAGAGCAACTTATTACGGAGCCGCATACGTAATATTAAGTATTGAATTCGACATCACGCTTGACAAATGAAATGAAATATTCAAGCACTAAAACCCATTCTATATTTGTAATTCGTCCTTTTATCAAATTAAATCCAATAAGTTCCAATAAGAGGGCCACGAAGTAGGTTTATCCTTTCTTAATATTGTTGCCTTTAAAAATAAACATTTGGTTCCTTACGGAACCAGATATCGATTTTTATAAACACGTGGCTGGGCTAATTACCAATCATTGTCCAGAATGCAGCCTTTCTTTTATACTACACGTGCTGCGCTGCCGATTTTCTGAAATTCGTCTACGAAAAATAAGACCCTTTAAACTGCAGGTGGATTCCGGTTTTGGTTTTCACAGTGAACACATGTGAATATTTGTGCTCTGTGGTAAATACCGAATCAGGGACGCAACAAGTGCAAGGAACATACGAAGAAGGATTGCTACATTGATCCAGGTGACTTTTAATAAGGATCAAATATAAAAGGCTGGTAAAACATCATAATAAATTGGTATCGACAATAGCATGGTGAGATAAAAGGTTATCGCTTCCGAAGGGTTGACTTGGGCGAAACTTTTTGCGCTCTGAACGCGTCAAAGCGGATGAGTCGCGAGGGGGTGCGGGGGAACTGGCTAAGTAAAGGAAAGGGGTAACTTAATAAATACGGCTAATTAAATCAAAGCGCCATCTGTCGAACGAAAGCGCATCCAGGATGACCTCAATGCAGGAAACTTCGTGCGAGCGAGAGCAGAGAGGGCGTGCAGGAAGTGTGAGAAATATTACCGACTACTATTTTCTATAAAAAGAGAGAAAGTAGTAGATGCAGAACGTAAATCAACAGTAGCTTTTGGAAGAAGTAAAAAGATGCAGAGATCCAATGATACTATGAATGAAGTGGGAAACGAAACAAAAACAACTACTACTGAACAAAAACAAGCACAAGATAGTGAAGTTTGGGCCTTTTAAGAAAAACTTAACTGGGCGAAATAAGGAAGGAAAACGCAGATCTGAAAATGCAAGTAAATGAGTTGATAAGTGACACAGAAAAGAGAGAGTACCAATGGGGGAAGGAGAGAGAAGCGATGAAGAAGGAAATCGAATGGCTTGAGGACAGAGTTGAAGAAGTGGAGAAGAGAGAAAG
>JAWQRJ010005205.1:0-10417 GCA_033557515.1 Diorygopyx duplodentatus
ATATTCATGTGCCTATAGACAGCCCTAACTTCAGTATTTCAGAAATTGTTGAAGAATTGTGCAATAATGGTAAAGAACATAATTCTGATAATAGTGATATGGACGAATGTGAAAATCCAAAATCTACTTTATCTAGTATGAGCGAAGTGTGTGCAAAATTAAGAGACATACAGAATTATTTATTGCGCAATAACAATGGTGAAATTTTTATGGATGTTTCTCAAATTTTACTTACATGTGAAGCTGTAGTTTTTAAATCGAAGCCAAAAAATTTAAAGCAAACAAAGATTGAAACATACTTTAAAAAAGCTTAACAAATTATGTTTTTTTCGTATGAATATTGTGTATTTATAATAATTACTTTAATTAATAAAATAAAGAAAAAAATCTTATGTATAATTAAGTATTTTATTTGTAAGACGAAAAACCTGCCAATTACAACCACCTTTATATAACGGCCAATATTTTTTCTTTTTTTGGTGGCCGTTATTGACAGGTTTTACTGTATTTATTATTTAACGGATCAAGGTTAGGTTGAAAATGAGGTGTCTGAACCTCGCCTTGTGATTGTTACTTACTTATTTGGTTTAATTAATTATAATTAATTAATAACTAACAATTCTAACAATAAAGGCATTATTATTATTATTACGATTGCCCGTTCCTAATACGCTGTTCCAGATCAGCTGTATTGTAAGTAACTGTTGTATTATGAATTTTTAACACGTTTTAAATTGGGTTTTCTGCACTGGAAAACTTAACATGGACAGGGAAAGCGTAAACATGCTGCGCCGCAGAGGCTCATAATTGAATAAAATTCGACAGCTGGACTTTTTCCCTAAGGTATAAGAAAGTTTTAAGCCAAAATCGTCTGTAGGCGGCACACGTGAGTTGAAAAAAATATATACACGAGAAATAACTACTTTCAAGCATTAAGCAGTTTCACTGATCAGTTTTCTGCTGATCTTTTAGGTAAAAGATCAGGTTAATCAGGTGATTAACTCGGAAATTTCGCATTACTTGAACGAAAAGTTCACTTTTAAATTTTCTCCGGGCACCGATATAAATGCCAAGTGAAAGATTAACGTAGATCTTACCGTCGCGATGCCTTGTTCAAGTAAGTTGCCTTCTGGGAGTGTTTAATTAACTTATATGCCTACTTTGAAAGTTGTCGTTTAGATATTGGAACCGATATAATCTAATAACATTAGAAGAGGAAGATACTTGGTTTGAACTGGTGCCTAATCAAAGGCGACAGTTTGAGAGCGAGCAACATTTTAATACTTATTTACGCGAGGAATATCGTGCAATTAAGGTGACAGTTTGAAAATTTTATTTCGTTGTTTTGAATAAATTTTAATTTCCTTTGATATTTTGATTTTATATAATCAGAAATTACAAAAAAAAATTTATTCAAAAATGAAATATTAAATTCAAAAGTAAAATATTAAAATAACTTACTATTGGGTCATCGTGCATAGACAACAACATTTAAACAACAGAAAAACATACAATTTTACATAAAATTTAAAATAATTTTTTTTATTTTATTTTTTTAGTTGTTTAAAGCCTTAAATCTGGTGGAGAAACGAAACTCAAACTATGTTCGATTCTGGACACAGAGGAATTTGCAGACAACAACACTGAATGAGAAGTACAATTTTGGCTACTACGGAGGTTGATAGAGGTGCAGTTGATCCAGGTTTACAACACTATGGCTACATTTACTTTCTTTTACGTTTTTACCTGAAAGTGTAAGAAAGTATTACATTCGTCAACAAATTTCTGGGGGTGAGATTTTGATATATCTTAATGAATTAGACAAGACTAATAGTGCAATTTATGGCAATTGGTCGGTCCACCCATCTAACCCAGAATTAACTGATGCATCATCAGTTCTGATGATGCCGTCTGTAATGAGCGGCGCAACGTCAACGGAGAGTTTCTTCACCGACGCGGCGATCACCGGAAAGCCAAAAAGTGTTGATATAAGTTTGGAAATTAAATAAATAAATTTCAAAGTCTTTTACTATGCTTGCTTTACTGTGCATTCGGTCCAAAATTTCGATTGTGTCGAAAAGTCTATAAACGAACGGGAATTATCAAAAATCATATGCACTATAAATACTTGCCAGAAACAGAACTTCATCACTAACTTCGCCAAAATCAAGACTAAACGAAAATCAGCTATGTTTACAACTACAAAAATACGACTTTCTTCGAACATCATGAAAATCGAAAAAAGAAAACACTTTTAAAATCTGGACCTAGCACACACTCAACTAACCATCAGCACATTGAAAACTTAGGGACGTGTACCATCATTCACAGACAGCGGAGATAGTCATCAGGATAAAAGAAGAAACCAACCCGCATGGATTGAAGATCGCCTTAAAAAAGCTAAAAACAATTAAAAACTTTAAAATCTAACGCAACGACTTCAAAGATCAGTTGACGAAAGCTACCAGTTTATTTTTTTACTTTTTAGTACGTTTTTGAAGCATACTTTGAAACAATATATATTAATTTTTCAATTTTTAGGGTACTGCCTTAAAGGTGGTTTAGTTATTTAAATTTTTGTCAGTTTTTGTTCTGAATTAAAAAAAAACTTTATTAAACTGTATGTTATGCTTTATGTTAGTAAAGCATGGGTTTGTCAATCTTCTTTTCTTCAATTCTTTTTTCAACCATACTTGCTTAAGTAGTCAAACATTATCTTTCTTAAAAAAATGTAAAGAATGTACTTTTTGTAATAGGTAAATATACGACAAGTATTGGGTATTGGGTATATTCGGTATTGGTATTAGTATTAGTATTGGCATTGGTATTAGTATTAGTATTGGCATTGGTATTAGTATTAGACATTTATGAGAAAAGACATTACTTGAGACTAATAATTCTCCTCCCGTTTCTCATTACAGGTGAAATTTAGTAATGTAAACAAAATATTTGAATACCCTTTAGAGGTTAAGTTACTATTCAAATTCAATAAGATTCGAGTACGAAGCAGGTAATACATAACATTATCAATCTATGAAACCAATGACTGACTAATTAAATCTTCTCATCAGATAAGATTGAATCCAAAAATTTAGGAAAACTTTAAATCATCCAACTCACGAAGATTTCATTCTTTTTAACATGGCCCTTTTGATGTTGCTCCTGAGAAGAGAGTGATCCCACCTACACTTCTTCATTGTAAACAATTTCCGAATATAATAAAAGTTATCAATGCCAACTAAACCCTAACCTTTCAAAGTTACAAAATCTTAAATCTTAATCTTCTCTCAAGCTAACAATATTTATTAAAATGTAGTAGTGCTTAAAAGTGTTTAATGCACCAAAAACACTCAAAAATGCGTAGCCTAGCGCAGCAATTGTTTCTTTTATGTGCCGTATGTTCCATCGCTCTTCTATTATTATTGCGCAGTTTGAGAAGGAATCAGAATAATCAACAATTATCACAAATTGTGACAATGATTATCAAATCAAAAAAGAAACAAAAAAAACACAGAATTCTATACGTGAAATAGAGAAGGACTACAGAAACGTCAAGATCTAAACGATAAGTTCGGTATATATCTTCTTGGGGTTATACAAGTATATAGATAGAGATTTCTAAAATATTTGCCTCATATTTATGAAATATTGTGTGACATATTTCTGAAAGGTGTTCCCCTATGGGTTAACATAATGGTACATTGGTATGAGCTCCGTAAAGAAACACTCAATTTGTCGAGAGTAATAAACCTACAGTTAGCTACTTAAAGTTCAATTAAATTGATATGTGGCACATATCTTGAGTTTGTATTAAATCATTATTACATGGCTACAGGGCACTCTGCCTATAACTATATTTCTACCACATTTTTTACGTCTTCGTAGGTGGGCAACTGTAGCTTTGTTATTAATATATTTGCTTTTTGTGGGAGTCTTTTTATTTTTATCTTTTTTATTTTTATTTTTCTTTGTATAATTTTCGTGTTCGTGTAATTAACGATAAAATGTGATGCAACCAACACAGACATCATATAGTTTGAGTTGCAAATTCGTTAATTATAGTACCACTTATAAATCAACTATTTTTATGGTTAATGCAATCTGAGGGGCCTAAGAACGGAATTCTCACACGGGTGGTCCTGCGGTGGGGAAAAGGATAAAGTATTTGATAAAACCATTATCCAGTCCCCCACAGCCGGTTTTATGCGCAAAAGTTACTCGGTATAATCTTGTCTGACCCGACTATCACAGACACATAAAATATGTTTTAGGATTATTAACCCTTTTAAATTTTATTTTGTTGCATTTTTAACAGCGAAAGTTGAAGAATTGAAGCCTGCGCAATCTGCTATCAATACGAGGTTCTCGAATTTTCCTTCATCAGTTCAAAATATTAGGTAAATTAAGCATGTCATCACTCTCCAAACATTTGTTATTAGACTAAATGGTTGAGAATTTACCATGTATTACGACTAAATGACCCTGAAAATCAGGTATTGATTATGGTACATCAGGTATATAATATCAAACTATCTAACGAAAACTTTTTCCTTATTGGTTGAATAATATTCAGTCTGTGTTATCTCGATACCATAATCTTTGTCCTATATTCCAGTCATGAGTATCCTTAGCCGTAACAACAACTATGCTATTATCGATCGGCATTACATATAACACACATATAATTATAGTCTGGGAAGACGGAACACTTTTGGCTTCCAGCGGCGGTATAAATCAAAATTTACGATACGCTCTTCACATAAGGCCGTACGTATAACCGGTCAACATACGGGCGCGAAGCCCGTCGTTGGGCGTTGTTTTGAATGCCATCACGTCTTTCGTAGTCCAAATCGAAAAGTTTTATTGTTCCGGGCTCGCGCCAGAAGTGCCCAAGTTCAAAAGTTCATCGTCATGCAAAACAATGTCTACCGGCACAGCTCTAACTTTACCTCTTACGGGGCCGACTTCCCGTAATAACGACTTAATTTAACACCTTACCTCATAAGTGTATTTATAAGTAGTCTTAATTTTGGCCACGACATCGATCTGTTCGATCACGTTTTCCGAACACTCAGTACAAAACATTTTCAGAACACACAGGAAACTTCACCGACAAACGAAGTAACACTTTATTCGCCGAGAAACGAAAGAAACACGAGCTGCGCGGTATCGCGAACAAAACGCGATCTGAAAACAAGCGAACACCTCCAATCGCGTATACCGTATATCAAATGTTTATTCAATTCGCTCACTTATTTCATTCTTTTGCCTCGTAAGTCCGTCCGTACGGTGCTTTTCGAGGTTATAGGCACTGCGGAGCGTGAAGCGCGGGCCTTTTTTTTCGAATTAGTGCGGTGCTCGGCCGTCTGGATTTTGCACGTTAACTTATAAATACCCCGTTGACGTAAAGAGGAATATACAGAAATGTATTCGCGGCAGACCGCTGTGCTGCAGTACACGCTGTCGGAATAGTTATTTCGGGCGATTGCCATCGGGCGTGATAGCCTAGTGTCGTTAGTGTTTTATAATGTTTGCGAATAGGAATTGCACAATCCCAATTTTCAGATACATCAAGAGATAAGTAAATATATCAAAACAAGGGAAAGTTCAATGGAGCCATGTTATTTGCTGGTACTTAAAACATACAAAGAATAAATCGAAAGCATTTTAAATTTTTTTATAGAAATCGATCCACTATATTTATTAGGTTTCCTGCATTCAAAAAACAAACTAAGACTACTCATTTTTTCGTGGAATCAGCACAAATATTTGGGCCATGGACAGACACAGATTGAGTCAATACCTTCCTTGGTGGTTGTAATACAGGAAACAAAGCTAGTTGTAAATCATTTATAAACTTGAAGCTTTAAACCTGTATTAATAGGGTAATACATCCAGAATGAGAATACAAGTGCAAATAAACCACCATTTATTTAATGAAAGTTAAAAAATACTGCCAGGAAAAAGTATTCCTAACATGGGAATCTTCCATGGGAACATTTCCACAATGGAAAGAGTACAGAGTAAGTTCCTAAAATAATAAATTAGTAACAAAGCAATATACCATATGTTTTAAAAAATCAGTTTAGGGTAGGCCATGCAAAACAAAACTGCAGAAAACCTGTGTCGTAGTTTATACTTTGTGATATCAACGTCATTGTAACTGTCATAATTGTCACATTAATTTAAGGTACATAAATTAGAAGACAGGCATTAAGTGTCGTCTTGAAATGGAATTTCTGGGTATGCTTTGAGCTGGAGAATTTTCTACATATGATAAAAAACTGAACATTTACCACTTATAGTTCTTTCCATGAGGAATTCAGAAAAAAAATACTATTTTAATGCTGAATCATTTTTAAAAATATTTTTATTGACAGTTATCATATTCTGTATGAAAATTTTCAAAAATCAAAATCTATGAAATTGTATCTTCCAACATGAACCTACTATTTTTTTAAATACTTCATATACCATGGTTCATTTTTACTCTATAAAACATTAACAATTCATTGTTGAAAAGGTTATTGTTATTAAAATCTGAAAAAATTTCAAAAAAATACAATTCATTATTGGAAAATACCGGATATCTATACACATAAAAGTATACAAAACAATTCGTGAAATGAACAAAAAGAGGTGTTTTTTGTGCTGCAAATAAAATAAATAAAATAAAAACAACGTCCACAAGCACAAAAAAAGCTTATTGGTAAGCATACAGCTGTAATACTTCGGAGAGTCTCTTTTTCAGTGCAGACGCGGAAGGGCGAGCAGAAAAAATGCTTAAAACACCAACAAGTAGCCAAAAAGGGTATTGCGAACTGGCAGAGCTCAAAAAAACATGTCTTTCTTTTTAATTTTCTCAAACCTGAGAAAATTAGGGATCTTACAAAAAGGTTAGTCAATTACATATAGCAATAGCAACTTCATGTCAGAACATTTTTTATTTATTTTATTTATTGTAAAACTCATCTAGGGCAGTCCGTGCAATTTTCATTCAGTGTTATTGTTGTTTTACACTGCTTTTCTATTCACCTCGATTGTAAATAACCTTTTAATATAACAAAACATCAGATATTAGAACATTTCACAGGAAGTTGAGTGAACAATGCTTGTGAACAATAGTGGACAATGCTTGTGGATGGTCCAAACTAAGCAGGCCCACAACAAAAACCTTAAGGAGACCATTTACTCGAAATTAATTACAAAATATAGCACAAAATCTATAGTAATTTGGTTAATAGTTTAGACAAGTTGTGGTAGAGTGTTAACTTATGTTTTACTAAGTTAATAAGTTTAACTTTGTCTGCCTATAAGGATATTTCAATTTCATTACTCATAAGTTTAACTAATGATATATACGCATTTTTATTATTAAAACACCCAATGATTTTTGTTGTTGAAAAAACTAGGTACATGGACAATAAATCAGTCTATTTGTTATTAATGTATTAAATTGTTGAAAATTCAAAATAACAAATTAATTTGTTGCAAAAATGTAATCAAGGAAATATAGATTTGAAGTAAACCAGACTTTTATTTATGTACTTATTTTACCAATAACAGTACATTTTGGTAGCTGTGCATACAAGAACTTAAGAAATGTGTCATAATGAAGTTATTTAGTTAATTTAGTATAATACTTTATACTTTTGTTTTTTCTTTGGCTGCTTATGATATTATTCCACTTGCAATTCTCATAAGCTTGGCTAATGATTTTTTTTGTTAAAAAGGAGTCATTAGCTAAAAGTTAAAAATTATTAAAGCAACCACTGATTTTTTTTATTCATTTCAAAGAACATGGTATATGAAACATTTAAAAAATTATTAGGTTCATGTTGGAAGATACACTTTCATAGATTTTGATTTTTGAAAATTTTCATACAGAATATGATAACCAGGGCTTCGAACCGGAACTGAACCGAAATCCGAAAACCGGAAAAAACCGTTATTTTGGTCGGAACGAAAACCGGAGCTGAACCGAAAAAAAATATCGGTTTATTTCGGTTCAATACATGTTCAGTCATTTCAACTCCACTCCTTCCTAAATGTAGCTACTTTACGACTTACATTTGCTCGCGTTTCTCAGTATTTCTCATACTTAATCTCACCTGATAATCTTCTGATATTGATCTACTGATAACGTAAGTTATTAATACATAGGTATTAATTTTTAAAATCAATTTGTTCTGTATACTAATAGCACTTGTCTATGTTTTCGTTCGATAACATAATAATTGAATAAAATACACCAAAACCTTTTTTTCAAGGTTTATTTTTACACGCTTTTGAATTAACACGGTTTAAAAAATCGCCAAATGCACAGAAACTTGTCTTTATACGGTTTATTTTTAAAAAACGCAGTTTAAAAAATCGTCAAATTAAAACTTAGATTTCAGTATATCCGACAATTCGAATAGTATATTCTACATGAGCGAAAAGTTTGCCCACGAGCGGAAGGTGAGTGGGGCGGACCGCGAATGTAGAATATTTTCCATATACAATTTTCCATATAAAATATACACTGAGTATTTTTACACGGTTTTCTGAGAAACCACAATCTACCATGTAAAAAAAGGTTTTGGTGATGTTAGTGAGTGAGTGAATCTTCCTACGCAGGATGTCCCAGAACTTTTTTTCTGAGAACCACGAAAAATTTTCCACATTTGGTTCAGATTTATCTTTTTTAAGTACAACTAAGAATATAAATAAAATAAAATTATACACTCGGAACTGAACCGAAAAAAACCGTAATTTTTCGCGGAACGAAAACTGGAACTGAACCGATATATTTTTTTTTAGTTGAACCGGAACGAAAACCGGAACGAAAAATATTACAGTTCGAAGCCATGATGATAACTGTCAATAAAAATATGTTTTAAAATTTTATACGAAGATCCAGCATTAAAACAGTATTTTTTTCGGAATTTCTCATGGAAGGAACTATAAGTGGTAAAGCTTAGTTAGAAGCTTAGTTTCATCTTTCGGGTTACATCAATTCTCCAGCAATGAGAAATTGGAGTATTTTCTCGAAAACCGAGAAAATACGAGCGAATTATTAGTAAAAACGCCAATTTTGTGAAGATTTCAAATTTTCAACTTGTTCACAACTGTGTTGTAGTTCACAAATTTTGTTGGTTTACCTGTAAAAACTTAATAACTCAAAGTTATCAAACCGCATTTTACTGTATGTTATCAACGTATCCAAGCACAGGTAATACAGATTTACTCAGAAGTAAGATTCTGAATAAAAAAATTTTCAAAAGCTAAATTTCTCAATAAAATCACACTTCATAAAATAACTAAAATTCACACAAATTTGACGCCCGTTGACTAATCTTTCATCTCTGAATCTAACTAAATCAGAAGAAACGCTTCTTTAAAAACGACATAAATACGCTCCGTACAGAGAAATCAAGTTTCCAAAGTTGACAATAGAAAGTGAAGCAGCCATCAAAAACCATCCAGAAGAAGAAGAAGTCAAGAAACAAATTATTACAACCATTAGAAAAGAAGAAAACCTACATCATCGAAGTAAAAAATCAAGAATGCATGAAGATCAAGAAAACATCACAATACGGAACCTACAAAAAAAGATAAAAGAAGAAAACGTCATAGTTACAACAGGTATAATCCTAGTAAATAACATAGATTACATTAAAAAAACACAATAATTTAACAAGAAAATTACTTTGTAGAGAAAAAAAATACTTATATGAACACAATAACCCCTAAGTTACATTCACTCCCCAAAATACACAAAAAAGGTATTCCAATTAGCCCAATTATAATCTCCACTAATTCTAGTTCATACCTTGTTTCTAAATTCTTAGTAAATGTTTTAAAATATATAATTGAATCTAAATATACTATAAAATATGGTTACAATTTATTTAATAACATCCACAATTTAGTACTACCTTCTGAATTTACAACTTTATCATTTGACATTACTAACTTATACACAAATCAGCTACACAAATCATTAATAATCACTTAAACAATAACACAAATGCTAATAACTTAATAAAACTTTTAACTGCTTGCATTAACCAAAATCCTATGGGCTCCGCACTTAGCGGACTTACGAGTGACATTTTCATTAACCATTTAGAAGAAATTATACACAACAGCAATTTCGAATTCATTAACAAAATTATATTATGGAACAGATATGTAGACGATATTCTAGTCATAATTGACACTACAAATATAAACAATATATATCAACTTCATAATTTTATAGATAAAATAAAATTCACCATAGAATTAGAAAATAATCACACCTTAATTTTTTTAGATGTCACTTTAATAACATCCCCACATACAATTAATTATGGCATTGATAGGAAACCTACAAAATCCCCTTTTAAGGCTGACGCTATTATCCCATTTAATTATGTTCGTGTCTCTACAA
>JAWQRJ010005206.1:0-10416 GCA_033557515.1 Diorygopyx duplodentatus
GCTCTCAGGTTTGACCGTTACCCGGGAGAATTGCACATTGATACAAAAAAAACAAAAGAAATGGTCAACGTGAAGAAATTCACGTGGTAAAAAAAAGAAAATACCGGTTCTCCCAAAAACAAGGAAAGTTGTTTACACTTCCCATAAAACAACATGAGAATTAAATACGATAGATTCAACCACTCATCTGTTTTCCGATGTCCGGGTGGCTTCCGTTGGCTACAGTTTTGGCTTCTGTGCGCTGTCTCGTAGCGTCGGCACTCGCCTCGTGTCCCCGCTCCAACAACCGAACAGGTGACTAATGACGAAAATCCCTCCCCAACAATGGCCTCCAAACCAAGACGACCACGCATGTGTATACGATTACGTACAAATACAAAAAAAAAGTATAGGTACAATTGGCCTGATACAATTAGCCTAAAACAATTACAGCCTGAAAGAAAACTTAAACTAGCGAACGTCTAGCAAAAATCCCTTTTTACCTTAAGATGGAAAACGGCTAGCGTGAGTGGGATTAGTCCAGTACAAAAGATCCGGACGAACCGCGTGTCTCTTGGAGGAAAAGCACGAAACTTCTACGGAGGACTCTGACAATCCGTCCACACGACGAAATCCAAACCTCCTTCTCGAAAATCCAGGAAGATATGCGTACGAAGTCAGAGAACTCCCTCTGGACTAACGCCGCACTTTTAATAAAAATTCACGCGAAGTACACGCTACGCTATCACTCTCCCAAAACAGTCCGAAAACCACGTCCGACCTACCAAAATAACCAGTTGAACCCCAAGGAAAAAACTATACCAACACCTGACATCTATTAACGAAAACCTATACTACACGAGACCAACTTAAAAGGTAGGGAAGGAATAACTAAAGGATCCAGGGCTTGCATTTAGGAAATGTAGGTTTGAACGTAGGTAGGAATATAGCAAATGGGACATTGGGTTTTTAGTTTTAGGACCCACCAGGAAATAAACAGGAACCTGTAAGTCAATCTCTACAATGCAACCCACCCAACCCGCGTGCAAACTAAGAAGACTAAACCGCCCCAACATAAAAATTAAGAATAAAACAAAATTAAAATTGAACCATAACAAGCTGCCACCTGCGACAGTACACAGTTTTACGGGTGTATGCTTCTAGGCCCCAGCGAAAAGAGTTTACAGTAGTGTTTGCAATTTTAATATTGTTTCCATTTTCTATTCCTGTTGTTGTTATTGTCGTTATTTATTATTTCCATTTCTTAATCTTAACTAATCTTAATCCTAACTATACACCCCAAGTGTCGTCTATATTAGAATATTAGAATGAATGCAACGTTTCTTAGACGCATACTGTTCTCTGACGAAGCTTGTTTCAACGTTTCAGTCAAATTTGGAATTGAACGACGAGGCCCAATTCCCTGGCCTCCAAGGTCATCTGATATAACCCTATTGAATTTGTTCCTATGGCGGTACATGAAAGAAATTGTACAAATTGCGCAAAGCAGACACACACGTAGTGTCGTACACCCGTAAGTGAAGAAAAAGTGTACCGTACAGACAAGATTGGCGCATACGACTGTCCTCCATATTCTCAGACAACGTTTCGCACGCGGTTCGGTGGGTTCCGCACGAGCTGATGGAAATGCAGAAACGGCAACGATACCACGCAGCGCGCGTTAGCTAAAAATGAAACGCGATGGCATCTTCACGTGTGACGATGCTTGCATCATCAAAGCATGGTCTAAATCCAAGCTCCCATCAGCCATTCTGCAAAGAGATATTACCCGCAATGAACACACATAAATATGGGTTGGCAAGAAAGCAAGTTCTAAAATTGGGCGTTGCAAGATACAACACGGTATCTCTCCAGCCTGTGATAACCCATAATTAATCCTAACTACCTGCCTTCTACCAGTAAGATAGGATGATAGCAGATATGACGTTGGTACGACAATCAGAAATCTGATATTTTATTTGATCCAAGCCCTCAGGTTTGACCGTTGCCCGGGAGAATTGCACTTTCGCGCTAAATAAATACAAATGTAAATACAGATGTTCTGTCAATAATCACGGTAAAAGACACGAAAATGAAGACTCTTTTACGTTTATTATGTTCCTTTTCCATTAAGAAGGATGACGCCAAGATCGTGAGTGTATATACATCAAAGGTTACAACTGCACAATCGACGAGCGCTCACATCAGGTTGGAATAATACACCAACGCGCTGAAGTCTGTGCCAGCATCTTAATAGACAGTACGCGAGTGCTTACGTCGACGAATTGTTGCTCCTTTATGACTAATATCACTGAATATACGGTATCGGTGGGTGAGAGATATTCTGACGAGGACAGACAGATCATCCCTATCGAACGATATATCAAACGCATAAACTTCGAAAATCCATCCTCCACGGCCGACTTATGTCTCCTACATCTCGAAGGCAGGGTGGCAATTGGCAGGACGGCACGATACTCAAAGGTGGCGACGGAGCAAGAATATAGCGACCTCGTGAAGGAGGACCTATGCAACAACATGGTATTGATGGGTGGTGGTCAACACATGCGGCGATTTGAAAACTCAGTTGTTATTCCTGCTGAATACACTAAATTACAGTGCGCCGAAGTAGAAATGTTAGTTCCCCAGTTACACCAATTTGCAACCCCTCGCAGAAAATAGGTGCGCCTTTCGTTGCCACACACGGATCGGTTTCCTTATCCGTCGATTACACACCGCAGAAATCCGCACTTTCTGGCGATTCTGATTTTGAATCGTGGCGACACAAATCCATTAGGCAAGGATTTGTGTTGCCCCGATTCAAAATTAGAATCTCAAGAAAGTGCGGATTTCTGCGGTGTGCAATCGCCGGATAAGGAGACCGATCCGTGCTTGTCATGGCCAGGCGGACCTGTTTTCTGCGAAGGGTTGCAAATTGGTGTAACGCAGGAACTCGCTCGTTGCGGGAGTGGTCTATCGCACATATTCAACACAGTGGACTTGTACCGAGACTTCATATATGGTTCAATGGAGGAAAATGTTATGTTCAATGAAGAGCGTACTAATTAAAATGAGTATTACTGTTAGCTACGTTAGAGTTTTGCCATTTGTGCACGTTCGGTAGATGTAGTAGTTGGGAATTAACAAATAAAGTATTAGCAATGACTATTACACCTCGTATAATAGTTATTTGTGAATTATTTGTCACATTCTGTATTTTTATTTTGGCGCCCAACCAGTTTTCGAAAAAACGTTCCCCTTCTAGAAATATCATACTGTAACGATGCATTTTCGAAAGACGCAAAAACGTGTTTTTTATCGAGTGCTTTGACCCGAGACCGGTACCGGCCACGAGAAAGCTGTATCGAGTTTCTGCCATACAGCCTAGTCCTGCCTCCCTCTAGTCTGCATTGAATTTCTGCCGTGCATTCTAAGAGTCCTGTCTCTCTCTAGTTTGCATTGAGTTTCTGCCGTGCATTCTAGTCCTGGCTGTATAAAACTTCTGCCATACAGTCTAGTTACCTGTCCCGATTCATTCTTGTCCGTTCTTTTATCTTTACCAGCTACCTGTCCCGTTATCCTGATATTTAGAAATCCCATCGCACAAACCGTAACCTACCGACTCCGAAAATAGAAGAGACCTGCAAGATTACAGACCGCCTGGAAAACCGTGTCTTCACTGAAGCTGCCCGGAACGTCTCTGAAGCCGAAGAGACGGACCGTAGAGAGTAAACTCTTTAAAATCTGGCGCCCGAGAACCGAAGAAAAGAAGAAATTTTATGTTTTTATTTGTTCTTTTCTTATTAGTAGTTATTTAATTTGCCAATCGGTTTGTTAGTTTGTTGTCGTTTTCGCCAATTCTTTTATTATTGTTTACTGGAGTCACGAGTCCTAATATCGTCTACTCCGCATAAAAAAGGACAAGTCATCGGTGCGTCATCCGGACTGAGGATCTTATTCCGAATAGTCAGATCCTTCCCGAACCAGAGGAACACATTTCCCAGAGTTCAACAAGCAGACCGGAACAACAGATAAAGAAAACCGTCACAAAGCAAGGATCACCGAGCTCATCAACTCCATGAAGTTAATCATCAACTTAGCTCTGTAAGTCATTTAAGTGCTGTAAAACTTTTGGATTCGAGAGTTACATTTATCACTTTCTTTCACTTCCATTTGATGATATCCACTGGTTAAATCTTTACTAGTGAAATAATTTGTTCGTCCAAGTTTATCAAGTATTTCTGTGATATTTGGACGGCGATAACGATATTTAATAGCTTTATCATTATTATATATCATTTCTTGTTCTCATGTGTTTAAATGAGAAATTCTAAGCTTCTTGTTAATATTTTATTTTTGTATTTTTATAATTTCCTGTTGTGACAACTTGTTTTCGTTTGTTGTTTCCAATTTTTCTAATTCAGTGGGTTCACATTCCATTTGGATTGGATACTCATTATATTTAGCCATCTCGACAAGACATTCGTAATTATTTACTTCAACTATCGCGTTAGGAATTTCTTCACTATTCGTCAGACTAATATGATTCATAAGATAATCTCCTTGCTTTCTATTTGACGTATTCTTTTGGATATTTTTATAATAGCCCTGCATAAATAGAAAGGCATGTTCGCAAGTTTTGTCTCTAACATTTTTCTTTTATAATTTAATTTTGATTCCATTAAATCTAATTGTTCACTTAAAACACATCAGAATCCAAATTTTCTATACTAAATTTATATTTGTTTTCAATCTATTCTGCGGCATTCTCAAGTGACTAATGGAAGCTTCTACTTTCATAGTTATGGGTTTAAATTGATGTATTTGATTGAGATTGGGTCAGAAATTCCGATTTGTTGGATTAAAATTGGGTCTGAAATTTTGTTGAGAACTTCTAAACTGTGGATTTTGAGGAAACACACGGATTTCGCATTGTACGTCTACTAATTTGTTGAGCAAACATGTCTAAATTTCGAAAATGAATTTCTATTAGGGATAAAAACTGGATTTGGTTTAGCAAATCGGCAGTACATCATTTGCGGGATTGGTTGATATGATTTTATTGGATTTATACTTTTACCTGGGGGCAATAAATTCATTTTTAGTGAATTATTGATATTTAAGTGAATGCTACTTCTTCCACATAAATAAAGCTAATTTTGTTTTCCTAAGACATGTTGTTTAGCAGTTTCCAAATTTTGGGGAACTTATTCCCCAAAATTATTATTATTATTAATATATATGTATTGTCTAAAGTCAGAGTATTTAATTAGACATCTCATGTATGTTTGCAAAGTTGTCTTTTTATAAAGATATGTTTTAAGGAGTCTTTCATTTGTTAATTATAATTATAGTAAGTTTTAATTTCGTGAATAATAAATTTAGCATTGTCCTAATCCTATCACCCAGAGAGTGTGGATTTTCATCTGAATTGGCGGTAACTGCATTAAATCAGTAAGTAAACAACTTTGATCAAAATAATTTAATTCTAAACAAGCTTAATATTCAACTATGTAATTCTCTTCAAGCAATTAATTACATTGCTTCACCTTCAAATCTGCTTTTAATTATTTTTTAAGAGAAACGAATTAATAGGATTTGTTGGACTTTGTTGCTCTGAATGAATCGTAATTAACTCTTCACTAGCTTCAATGAATAGAGGTAGTTCAATTGAACCCTTTTTACAATTACAATTGAAAACCAATGACTAAATTCTTGGCAAAAGACCAAACAGTAGATTTAACTCCAGAAGCCTGTTTTGAAAAATGAAAAATCACGAATCATCCTCATCTATAGCAGCCACTTCAAGTGATTCGGATGCTACAAGTAATCTAGATGATAACTCAGATACTCTAACTAATGTGGATGATGACGTAAATGAATTAAATGAAACAACAAATCAAGCCAGTCTTAATAGGAATGTAAATTAAAAAAGAAAATCCGTATGACAGAAGAAATTTAGCATTGTCCTAATCCTATCACCCAGAGAGTGTGGATTTTCATTTGAATTGGTGGTAACTGCATTAAATCAGTAAGTAAACAATCTTCACTTTGATCAAAATAATTTAATTCTAAACAAGCTTAATAATCAACTATGTGTTTCTCTTCAAGCAATTAATTACATTGCTTCACCTTCAAATCGGCTTTTCATTATTTTTTAAGAGAAACGAGTTAATAGGATTTGTTGGACTTTGTTGCTCTGAATGAATCGTAATTAACTCTTCACTAGCTTCAATGAATAGAAGTAGTTCAATTGTTTTACAATTGAACCCTTTTTACAATTACAATTGAAAACCAATGACTAAATTCTTGGCAAAAGACCAAACAGTACATTTAACTCCAGAAGCCTGTTTTGAATAATGAAAAATCACGAATCATCCTCATCTATAGCAGCCACTTTAAGTGACTCGGATGCTATAACTAATCTAGATGATAACTCAGATACTCTAACTAATCTGGATGATGACGTAAATGAATTAAATGAAACAACAAATCAAGCCAGTCTTAATAGGAATGTAAATTCAAAAAGAAAATCCGTATAACAGAAGATCCAATTGATAATAAGAAGCAAATATTTATATACTCACTATAAATTAAAAGATGAAATTCAATTAACAAGTAAAGTTTACTATAAAAGAAATTTGAGAAAATTTTTATTGGAAGAATTTAAATAAATTTGTTAATACATAATTGTAATAATTGTCAGATATCAAAATATGAAAAAAAACCAATACAAGTATTAATAGAAACACCAACCAACCCTATGCAAATATTACATATGTCTTTATTTAATTACGATAATAACAATTTTTTAACAATTATCCCTCTTAATTTACATTTTGGACACTTTAAAGTAACTGATCCACTCCACATTATTTTTGAAAGACAAAATGCTGAAGCTTGTGTGAACAGACAGCAAGAATTAACAAGACACATTTATAAGATAAATATTGCTCAAAAAGTTGTTTTTTTTTCTTTTTAGTTTTCGTTGTTTTCTAAATTTGCAATGTTATATGTGATACTTGAAAATACATACATTCGTTTTTGTTTGCAAGCGATTCCTATAATACAGCAAAAAATTGCTGTATTAATACTTTGTTATACTTGTGTTACAAGTTATACTTGTTATTTTATATTCTTAAACGCGCTAATCTTGTATTTATGTGGGTATTCTCCAGACCGCGAAGATGGCGTTATTTTGACCGATATTTGCGGGATTTCAGTTATCCGGTGCTAGGAATCGATTGAGATATGTCTCGACTTTCACTTTCATTTTCTATCGTAAATAAATAACTGGCGGGATCTATCGGCGGGCAACGAAAAAGATATTGTTCGCGTTTTCGTCACCACGAGGGCGGGTGCCGCTACACTGCAGCAATTTAGTAGACCGGCATAAACTACACTCCTTCAGCTGATGGTGGCTGAGACATGGGCCACCGGTACTCGAGTTAACCGACAAAAATGCACCATTCCGCCCCTACGGCACCGGAGGCTGGATACATAAAACGTACAGAAGAGCGCCGAGGTTATGTTCGTTCATGGCAGAGGGCGCTTTTCCTCTTTCCTCTCCAATTGATCCGCATCCGGGCTGACATAAAATGTTTAATGTACGGTTGCCTGTGCCCTCCTTCCGTTCTCGAATTAAATAGAGAACCGAATTTATTGAGATTTGGGTATTACGGCTGCAAGCCGAAGCGGTTTTCTTAAAGTAAAGGGGGGAGATCAGTACAAATACTGTAACGAAATTGAAAATAACGATGCGAGCAATGTCTGAAAATATGGCGCTGCTGCATTTTATTGATTTTATCTCAGCGTAATCGTATGGGTAACGAATGAATCAAACTGTCAATAAAATCACTTTTCAACGTGAAGTTAAAACAAATAAGATCAAAACTAGATTATGAATTTATTTGCGAATTTTTGGTCGCAACGTGTGAAAGCAGTTCACTAAAAATGTTTGTGAAAATATATCACCAGTCTGGGCTGTTTTTTTTTCAGTTAAACTCGAGTTCTGCCGTACCTTTTTTTTTCGTTTAATTTAAAAAAACTTCAGTGCATCACTCTTTCAGGCGAGCTGGTAGGAAATTTATAGGGCGACATTCGAGTGGCAGGAGCCAAACAAACTGTGAATTGAATTTAAATCCTGGTAAATTTATTATTATTACTTCACCGAGGGTACTATGCATTTCCCTGTCGCAGCACGACAGTGGAAATTGCCCTTTTTACGTCGAAAGAATGATTTCCCGGGTGGACGCAATTAAAAATAAACGATTAGCTTATAGATGAAATGATCCGTTCGACAGGTTGTTCGGTGTGCGCCCCAGTTTCGTTCAAGTTTTAAAAGGAAAAAGTCGTTCCTTACCGAAAACGCGAAATACCCAAGTGAGTAATGAAATTCCTCCGTTGCGGAGAACTTTGAGTTATCGAAACGGTGCTTTTTGTGTCAGGGAGGGAAAGCTCATGATTTACCAAAGCGGTGCCTTCCCATTCAGTCCTTTCGGGAACGGAATTCGGGCAATAAATAAATAAGCACCTGATACCACTCGAACGTCTCTTTTAGGCACTTTTGCGTTATCTCGGCCCTTCCTTTGTTCGACCTTCAAGGCACCCCAATTTGTCTCGACCTACATTACGGCGTTGGGCCTTCCTCTGCTCAGTACGCACTATGTAAATTTTACGAGCGCTTCGCTCTTCTTGATGGCATCACGCAAATTACGAAGTTTGGTGCTTTAATCTGCGTGGGCTCAATAACTAAATAGAGAATTAGGCTTTCACGATTAACATGTTCTCTTCTTGAATAATATAAAACAGTATTTTTGAATTTTATAACTAAACTACGAACCATAAACTTCACCATTGCTGTCATACATTATTCAACGAATCTACTTTCGTGTCGATTCGTTTGCTTGATAATTGTTTTTGCGGGCATTCGTATAGGCGTACTAAAAGTGTATTTATGTCCAGATAAATTCGGTTTGCTTTACGGCTCAGATATGAGAAAGCGCCCGTAATGAACTCTCATTTATAATTCCCTATGACGTGACATGACTAAATGATCAACGCTTGTGCGCTAAAACACGCAATGAGTCGAGACTGTTCGCAAACAAAAGATTGTTGAAAGAAGAAAAATGACGCGTAATAAATTTAAATGAAAAACTTTAAGCGATTTTAAGTGTAGCACGTTGCACGTGCCTACAGACAGATTAATGAAAAGTGCTACATTACTTAGGAAATAAGACGACTTTCCAGGTGGAGGGGGAACCCTGTATCTGTATTCAGATTATTAGAACGTTCACACACGTTCAATATACGATATTTATTCTTCGCTCTTTTTATTCTCCTAATAGCATTATCTGCTGGAACTTCATTCTAAAACCTTGTTTACTTTACGACGCAATTTTGAAATAACCCCGATCCCACTTTACTTTGAAATGCACCTTTTTACGATCGCGCAGCTACGTTCCGGCGACACTAAACCTATTTAATTAATTGTGATGCAATGAATCCGAAATTTACTCGGTCGTATACATTCGAGCGACACATTTGAAATCGTCAATAGTCCGGCCATTAAGCTGACGCACATAAATGTACGAATTAGGGAAGCGCACTAATGAATTAATGCCAGTTGCGAAGCGTCTACGCTCCGAATTATGCAGTATTTTATTGGCGGTGGCGTTTTGCTTTGTAAAAGTTCGCCGCGCGGTGCGATAAAATTGAATTAAAACGCCGGCGCGGTCGCCGTTGCATTTAGATGGAGGAGGTTAAAGGTTTATTTAATTAAAATTACGAGCGCACCAGGATCCACCCCTACACTCTCTACTTCCGACAGCTAATCCGGGGCTTTTGTTGTTTTCCACGTAAGTGATACTTTGCACTGACTTCACGTTTTTCGAACGTGACCGGAATGTGTCTACATACGCAAGATTTTCTAACAGCGACCGAATTACAGCTTCGCTGATACGTTTTCATGGTTGGTCTGTACTTTTTTGGATTTCCGGGGAATCGTACTTCTTTTTGCCAGGTTTAGTTTTCCAGTTTTTCCAGGTTTAGTTTATGTTATTTGTGCAATAATTATTTGCAGATTCCCTTGCTTTTATGTGTTTTTTCACCACTTTGTTGCCCATTAAACTGGTATTAAAATTATAAATGATTGCATATCTGTGTGTTCTGTGTTTTCTGATTATATTTGTATCTTGTGTTTGGGTGGTGTAAATTTTGTTAACGTTCGAGCGTTTCTGTTTCTTTTGTTCTTCTCCCTGTTCTTATTTTGTTATTTGAATATTCTTTCAGTTATTACGTAAAATATTCATTATTCTTACATGTGGTGGTCAGCTGTGTATTGTGTTCTTGTGTCATTTGTAGTTGGATAAGCATGTGGCGACTATTATTTGAAAATGTTTGTTATTAGCTGGTATTTATATTTATAGAGTATATGGA
>JAWQRJ010005207.1:0-10415 GCA_033557515.1 Diorygopyx duplodentatus
GGGGGTGGGGGTTGTTGCTGGTAAACAATAATTGTCAGAAGAAAACTATTGTCGCTATCCTTTAGTACTACTAAAACAGTTAAATATTTATCCTAACTTTTTTCTGATATGTCTTACAGTTTTGGAGTTATTAAACATATCAACGAAAAATCTATTTATCTACTTTTTAACTATTTTTAACGTTGTTAATATTTAAGATGTCGGTGGCATATTCATGATCAGAACAAAACTAATCGAAATCGACTTCTTAAATTCCTGACAGATTGACCCTTTCCCACGCTGAAGCTGCGCATAAATTGCCCGACGAAACATGTAACTGTCTTTGACAGGGTTTTGATGGATTCCGGACTTGTCATCGGAGCCAAATTAATTTCGGCGGGCCACTGCGGAAAACCGCTGATTAATGGAAATTCAGATTGGTACAATTTGCTATAATCCTCCCGATCGGCCAGTCGCCGCCCTAAGGACACCTCGGCCCGCCACCGACCGATTCTTACTCCCGCTTCTCTTCTGGAGGTATCCGAAGCGGGACCGCAAGTATCCAGATTGAAATTCTCGAAATAGTTTGGTGAAGATAATTTGCGAAGTGAAAAATAGGCTAATTGTGTGTATAATTAAGGGAAAATGTGCAAATCGATTCAATGCATTCGATCCGTGCGATGCCTCGAAAGGTGCGGTTACCTTGAGGCACGCTTTTTTCGATTGTATCAGTTTAGATCTATCACATTAAACGTCAAAAAAATAAAAAAATATACAAATTCGGAATAAATAAAATCCAATTTTAGCACGTTTAATACTATTAGGATTAGAATAGAATTGGATAGATACTTAAATATGCCCGGAAAAGAAATATCGTTTAGGTTTTTTAAAATCCGTTGTAACGGTCCGCGGGTACGTCGTTCTTGACTCTAAACCCCTTCAGAGCCCGAACAAGCCCGAACTTTCCGAACTCCGCAAACTCAATTCTCGCGGAATTTGAGCTGGCGCTCCTAAAAAACCCCGGTTAATCGGCAGCCCAAACTTCGACAATTTAATTTCTAACCGACACTCGAGCTTTTTAATTAATCAAGTAGCAATTACGGCTGATGAGGTTTTTAATTAACTCCGCTGCCAAGTGAAATGCACGCATGACCGCCACGTGTTTGTTTTTCCCGTTGTGTATTTACCAACATTTGGACCGCGCTTTTTTAAACTTAAATAGTTATAATTAAAAAAATAATTAGCTTAGCGTCTCTCTTTTTGCCCCATAAAGTTTTTGGCAGAAGGCAGACAGGGACTGTTTCTAACGCACTGTATGTTATTAATTAGTACTAGATATTGTTGTATCACACAGATTATCTATCTGTACATTGATTGACTTGACACGATGGAGATTATATCCCAAACATCTAACCGTTGATTGTATTACCCATTGGCACATGAAAATTCAATCGGTATCGATCACAGCACGGCTTGACCGTATTAATTTCTGTATATACTATGCTGTATTCTGTTTATGCTACACTGTATTATGTTGCACGTACATCCTACGTATGTTGTGGTGGCGTAATGTAAACATGATGTCTTCCTAGAAGTACATAGTTGGAAATTTTACCAAATTTCCCGGCGTAGCTTGTTCGTATAAGGGAATTTAGCGTTAATGTCGCGTTGTACATACACGCAGCTTTCGGGTTACGGATTTATGTAGCTGAAATCTGGCGCAGTTCGGCGAGTTTGAGCAATTTACGACCTAATCTGTAACTGGGTAGTTGTGAAATACGGGAGTTCTTAGTACGGATTATGGCACCTCGACGCGAAATATATAGACGCAAAGAAAACAGGGAGTGGAGTTATTAATAACGGAGTTTTTGGAACTTACGAAGCGCTAATGAGATATTCACGTACACAACTCTTACGCGAAGTCTAAGTCTTAAACATTAGGAAATTAAAAGAATTCTCTCCAAATTTCGCAGAAAGTTATAATGGGTTTATGGAGTAAATGTTTAAGGAGTAATTATGGTAAAATTGAAATTTATAAATGTATTATAACTTTAAAACTAATTATAACTACGTTCCAGTCGATTAAAAAAACTTGCTGTTATGTTGAAATCACACCAAGATTATTATTTTATTTTTGAGGGCCAGTTAAATATGCGATGCGATATGGGACACCGCGTCGATTTAGCCATGCCCGTGTAATCAGCGTCGGACTGTGGGTATATTTTCTTTTTGTAGCTAGTTATTATTGTGGCGGTTATTGTTGTAGTTTCCGCTATATACAAAAATACTAAAAAGCTAACGAAAACGAAGTTGTGGTGAAACAGTGATAAAACATTCCTACAAAACTTTTTTTTTTGTATTTGCCAGTAAGTTTATTCCGAACGGTGCCTGCAAATTCCGAAAATAGGGATAGCTTTAACCACTGCTTTGTTTAAAGAGTATCGTTATGAAAAGGTCTTCTTGTTAGATTCGATTGCAAAGCAACTCAGAGGTTATGACGTAAAATTGCTGCGTCCACAGTGTCAGTTTAGGAGCGAACCACATCATTCCACAATTCTATCGACGTGTAGTGCCGCATTTTAAGGACTAACGGACGCTTAAATCCCGAAAACATGTGAACGTCGTAGCACGGTAAAAACAAAAGAGAAAAACGAAGAAGCACTTGTTTGTCCGTTCCGCGCCGCTACTTTCCAGTCGACCAGCTTACGTTGGGTTTTCCGGTTCGGGAAAACAATCGACGGGTTCGAACAAGCCGGCCTCCGCGCGATTGGACAGGTGATATTCGGTCGAACAAGCTGCAGCAAGTTTCGCACTTTTGCCCGCCTCGCTCCCGTGCAATTTAAATACCGAAACTGCGCCCGCAAACTTGTAAAAGTTTGATTCTCGATCGGAAACAAAACCGGAAAACACCGAAGTCGTAGAGAGAACGGAAACCGACGGAAACATGCGGTCGTAAAGTGTAAATTTTGTATGCGAAAATGAGAATTGAGAATCGCATATATAGAAGAAAAGTGGATGGGTCGATTGATCAATCGCTTTTTGTAGCATAAAAACATATCATTTTCTAAATTACTCACAGAAACCAAACCCCAAAACCCATTTTTTTATTAAGACCTCTAATCACATCAAATGAAACTACGAATTTTACTAAACGGTCCTCTCGGTTGGACTGCCAGATCACCTAACTAGACACGCAAAACGTCCCTTTGTAAAGGACCTACAATCGGTAATTTCCAGCACTGTAAAGTAGGAATACTGCATGGAGGTTCGGTTACGGCGCACCTACCCACAAATAAACACCGCTGTACACACGACGGAACGCAAACCCAACTCGCCGCCTCGGCATATTGATTTATTCCATAAATCATTGGCCACCTGGATCTGTATAACAAGCTCCCCCGAGCATTGGGGATGGGCAAATTTTATTAATAAAACACCGGGGACGCGGCGGGAATGGACGGCCCCGCGTCTCTGGGGAGCACTTCGTTCACATTCGGGGTCCAATTAGGCGGCCATTGTTCGTATTGCGAAATCAAATGGGCTTATACCTTGTGTTTAGATTTCACAGAGGGGTCCCACACCCACATTCCCGCCCTTCCATCTCTTGTCGGTATAGTTCCGTTACGCATTCGCTATCTGTTTTGATAGAGCTGGATGTGTTGGGCGGTGGTAACGGATTGTGTTTTGGTTGAAAGATGCAGTGACTTATAGTATTTTAGTTGACTTATTTATTTTATGCTTTACTACGACTATTCTAAATGGTGGTTGACTGTTTTACCGACGGAGATCAACAGACTACAGTTTAGAACATCGAGCAAACTTCTAGAACCGTCGATTTATCTAGGACCCATCCAAAAAAAGATTTCTTCAAACCGAATCCTCGCCACAAGAACTTTATACTGGTTGTATTTTATTCGAAGACAAGGCAGGAGAAGAAGACTAATTGAAGGAATGGAAACGATTTGGATGGAGTAAGAAGATACGAAGAATGGACCGACGTGCATTGACGAGGGAACAAAGCAATGGGGGAGCCAGCCCCAAAATACAACCAATATAAAGTTCTGTCCGTTTGAGTACGATCCATCTGATTTGCGTATCTTCCTCTTAACAGGATAATGGAGACGTCGGCATCGCCAGCGGTATCTCCTTCGTTGGAAAAGGAGACCGTCAATGAGCAGAAACTGGTTGTCGTTTCTTCGGAGACTAAGGAAGCGGTCGTTGAAGCCGCAACTGCGAAAGAAGAAAGTATGCTTCCGAAAGAGGAGATGGTTAACGTTCCCGTCCAGGATGGTGGACAGAAAGCCAAAGAAGAAACTGAAGGAGAATCGCCCGCGGATGGTGTTGGTGGGGATGCAGCGCTGAAGAGCCAAAAAGAAGAACCAGGTTATAAAAACGACCCCATCCCCAAAATATTTCAAACATTTTTTTTCGTAATTCTTTTAGTTTTTTCTTCTTTCGTTCAATTTCAGATGCGAAGAAGGAAGAGGCAAAGAAGAGCGAAACTCCGGACGTGCTCTGTCTCCAATTGGACGAAGGGGATAATTTAGACGTTTATTTGGAGAAGGAGAGGGCGAGAAAGAAAGAGTTGTTGGAAAATAAGATGAAAGAAGAAGCTAAGGTTGATGAAGCAGAAGTATCAAAGAAACTACCTTTGGTTAGAAAAATCAAAGCGGTTAAGAGATTGAAGTCAGTTCCAAAGAAGAAAATCACTAAAGTTGTTCAGAAAAAAGTTAAAAGTAAGATTGTTGAGAGCAGTAAGAATAAAGAGACAACAACTGAAGAAGACGCGAATGACAAAGAGGAAGTAAAAGAAAACAAAGAGAAAGATAATGATAAAAAGGAAGATAAAATTGATGACAGCCACGAAAGTAAGGAACAACCCGAAGTGTCTGTTAAAAGCGTCGTCGTCAACACAACTCTCTTAACAGACAAAGAGAAAGACTCCAGATATTTGTGGATCTCAAGCATAAATCGTGGTACCAAAGCGAACGATCTAAAAGCTCACCTTACGCCGCACGGAAAAGTTCAAACGGCGAGAATAGTGACCGACGGGAAGAACTATTACGGTTACGTGGTCATGGAAAAGAAGGAAGATGTCGAGAATTGCATCAAGAATCTCGAAGGCACCACGTTCGAGGGAGCCAAGATACATTTGAGCGAAAAAGGTCCGGAACGAAGAAAATCCAGGAGCAAAGAGAGGAAGGCGAAGGACGAACCCGTCAGGGATCGTTCCAGGAAATCGTCAAGACACTCGAGCAAAAGCAACGATCCTCTGACGTTGAAAGTTCGAGACCGCCAAAGCGAGGAACGCGGCAAGAGATGGGACGACAGAGCGCAGATGTTGCGCGACCGAAGATCCGAGGAACGCAGGGAGATGATCAGGAGAAAGCGGGAGGCCGAAAGAATCCGCGAGGAACACCGCAAGGAAAGGCTCCAGTACGAAGAGAGAAAGGCGCAAGAAATGAAGATCGAGAGAGAGAAAAGGAGGTTGGAGCACGAGAGGCATTTGATAGAGAAGGAAAAGATGAACCTTTTGCGTTTGCAGAAGAGATTGGCTGACACGGAAAGGTCTTTGATACAACGTCAAAAACAGGAATTGGAAAGGGATATTAAAAACTTGGAGTACAAAAAGCACAAATCAACTGAAACTTACGAAAGAAAACCTAAGACTCCAAGACTAGAAGACAGACCTAAAGAGTACTGGAAGGAAAGACCGTCCCCTAAAACTTACGACGATAATTACAAAAAAGACAACCTCCTGGTTCCACCGCCTCCAGTTCTTACCGAAAACTACCATCCGAAAACCGAAAAAGAAAGAACATGGGAGCCCAAAAAGGAATACTCGTCAGAGCGGAAAGAATCAGATCCTAGATATTCCTACTCAGGCAGAAGCGATTATGCAGATAGCTACTCCACCAAGGATCGTTATAAGGATAAGGAAAAGACTTATACTACTTGGCAAGGATATTCAGCTGGTAGTACTGAATCTTGGAGACAGGAAACAAGCAGAAATATTGCTAGGCACACCATATCTTTTCCTGTAACAACATCTTCTTATGAGGTGCAACCCACCCCTGGATACTACCAAGGAACAGGATATAGGAAGACTAATGAGTATTATTATAGAGGACCGGAAAGGAAGTACTGAAAAAATGTTTTACCGTTAAAGAAATCATTTACCGTTCAATTCTTATTTAGTTCGTTAATTTTTGTTCTGGAGAAAAAGAAGTTTTCTCGTCCCGTTTCCTTTTCAGTTTACTTGTGCTTGTTCTTGTTAGCTGAATAAAGAGGTTAACCGTGGTGTGAATTTATTTGAATGACCCGCCAGATAAAAGATTTAATTAAGGGTCATTAACAGGGCCCGAAAATCATGCAAAAAAGGACGAATAGAACGGGCAATTAAGATAATATACAACGGGGTTTCGGGCTTGGAATTTGTGCTCTTTAATTACGTCTTTCTGCTTGAAACGAACGATTAGTTGGTCCAGTAGTTAGTGCCGAAACGGCTTACGAGGATTTTTTTAAAAGGATTAAAACGAGTCGAGTTAATTACTTTTGGGTTTGTTTTATGAAAATCTCCATTCGAGCCAGTAATTAGTTTTAGTTTGCGTTAAAGTTATTTTGGGTCTATGGTAAACGAAACGAATTACTAAAAAAATCTATTTGAAGACAAAAAGTTGGGCCAAAAAATCGCATACGGGAATACAGATTGGTTTTTAAGTGTGTTCTAATGATTTTTTTTTCTGTTCACAAAATCCTTTTTAACCAAACCAAAATCGTAGCGAATCCCACTATTATCCTAGAAAAATACTAGAAGTAATAGAAATCCATAATAATAACCTCAATAGAGATATAGGATTCCCCCTCCACCACACCTGGAAATACGTGATTAACTTGTGTTCATACTTTTTAATAAACACTCTTAAAAGGAAAAAAAAGTTTACAGCACCGACCGTTGCGCAGTAGTACATCCAATTTATCTAATTAATTCAAGAAAACAATTGTCCTCGAAAAAGAAAAGAATTTCCCCTCTGTCGCGTAGGGCTTCCCGTTTAATGAAAGCTCCTGGACGTAGCCTCCTCTCGTAGACTTTAAATTAAAAATTTCTCACAATGAACGGCGAAGGAATTTTAGCATAAATTAAATGCAAATTCATGAGACCTCCTGGAGGAATTTTCACCTGTCGAAAATGCTCGTTCGTTACAGCGGCAATCTAATCACCTATGAAAGGGGGCGTGGTTTCATTTGGACATCGTTTCCGAAGCCGCGCCCTTCGCAGGTCACGCGAAAGTTTTTTTTATCGACATTCGATTTACGGGGGGTTCTATTAGATTAATTTTGGGACGGGTTTCAATTTTCAATTTGTTATGTGGAATTATATTGAAGATCCAATATCGGTTTTAAAATTGATTTTCTGCGGATACATTTTTATCATTTATCACGAATAAAATATCTCTAAGATGGTTCGTTTCTTAAAATGCTAATGGGGAACCGGCGGGCGGGCAAAAATAACTTTTGTAAAAGTGTTGATATTGATTTTTATTTAGGCTGATGTTGAGGCCGAAAAGAAATTCTTGTAGATGGTGTCGCGAGGAGTTACTAAGAAAACTTCCTTCCACCTTGTTTAAGGTTTTCTTTATAAACGGATTTATTCGTCATAACGAGACGGACTTTTACGTTTCGGGAAGTTTTCAATTTTATTTTTCCGCTTTTATATCGAGGACGGGGCAAAAGTTTCGGTCGCTCTAGATCTTTCTACCCCAGTTTCTTTTAAACTTTGAGACTTTTCCAATTTGCTAAAGCACACATACAAAAGCAAATAAAATAGGGTTACCATTGATAAAAAAAACTACTGATCGAAGTAGAGTACTCAAAAACAAAGTATAAAAATAGTAATTTTATTAATTTATAAAGCCTCAACAGACACATCTTCTGGACGAAGTTTTAAAATTAAGTTACTATTTATATGTGCAAACTGTAACCTTCAGTAGATGACGTAAAAGTTTTGACGTAATACATTTATTTTTGAAAAGCCAACTGGTCCTCGTTCAAACAGTGTTTATTTTCAGTACGTAGTATAGGGACGCCTGCCATAATCCTTGTAGATTTGATTCCAAAATTCCATAGCCGCCTTCCTGGGATTCTGCCTTATATTTAACTTCTTGTCTATGTCCAAATAGTTCAGGTTGTTATCCTTGCCCAGCATTTCAGGCCAAATCGTGTTTTGCAGGTCTGGATCCTTATTCGGAGTGGGATTCCTTTTATTATAAAAAAAAGCAAGCGATCAAATTAGTTATTTAGTAAGCGAAGGCGTTGAAATGATTTACCCCGTTTTTACGAAATTCGTCAGTATTTTCACAAACATCTTCCTGACCAAAAGATCGTTTTTGTGAGACGCTCGCTGGTCTTCATTTTTAAAAACATACCACAATTCCTCGGAATGGGCCACACCTTTTATAGTAATTGGAAAAAGAATTGAAAAAAATTCGAAAAAGGTAAAAAAAAATTAAAGAAAAAATATTCCTTTCAGGTTCCTACCGTTTACTTGTCGCAACTGGTTGTCCAGGAAATGCCCAAGATCTCCTTGATATGAAAATTGATACAGGTAAGTTGGCGCTTTCCGAGCCTTTAATTTAGCCTCCTTTATAACCCCTTTCAGAAATTGGTTATCGCTAATGAACTGAAAATAAATCCCACTAGCTCCATATATTGAAGTCGCTCTCAAAAATAAAATAATAATCTTGGTGTGATTTCAATATAAGTGCAAATTTAAAATCAAATAGGAATTCTGTGGAACTCCAAAGCAGCGCATCCAAAATAAACTTAAGAATAACTTTAATAATAAGAGAGATAAGAATATTAAGGATAAATTTAACACTTACATGTAATATCTGTGTCTTGTTGGCTGCTGCCAGAGGAGTAAGACCAAAATAAAAATTCCTAATTTTGTTCCCAACTGTTATCTCATCTGGATGGAATATCGGTATGTTTAAATCCGATGGAATTAATCGTTGAGGCATTTCGTAGCTTAGAAATAATGGTCTGAGAAAATCAAGAACTGTAACAGAAGAACAGAACAATAATAATAATCCATCATGATTTCTCTTATGCATACTATATTGAAAAACAGCTCCTTCTAAAGAATTGAAACCTGTTATAAGCGGAACACTTCCCAAAGAAGACTCCCTTAACATTTCCCAAGGACCCTGTGTCAAAATCGCATCGGGATGATCTGGTTCTACGGTCGGAGCGAAAGATAAGCCATTCATGGGATTTATGGAGTCGAGTAGCATAGCACTTCTTTCGGCAAAGTGCAAGAAGTCATGATCAAGCGTTCTTAAGCGATTAACCAGGTTTTTGGTGTTGGGTTCTATTACTCCAGCTGCAGTGGCAACGGCATACGTAATCTAAAACGTAAACTCATCGAGGAGGAGTTTGCCAAATGATATACCATACTTGTAGTGGGTTTCTGCTCAAAGCCCACGGACAAAGGGCGCTCCCACTGAAGCTAATAGCCCTGTGGAACAGTCCTTTGGCTTTTGGCGCCAACATCAAGTAGCTGACGGACGCCGCCCCCGCGCTTTCCCCAAAAATGGTTACCGATTTCGGATCACCACCCAAATACTCGATGTTCCTTTGCATCCACCTCAAGACCTCCACTTGGTCTTTCAACCCGTAATTCCCCGGAGACGACATGTCTTCGGTGCTAAGAAATCCGAAAACGCCCACTCTGTAATTGAAAGTGACCACGATCACGCCCTGTTCCAACAAGTAATCTGGCCCGTAAACCGTTTGGTTGCTTTGGCCAAATTTCCAGCCTCCACCATAGATGAACACCATTACCGGTTGGAGATTCTGAATTTTGCTGGACGGTTTCTGAAAAATCAAAAGAAAACATCATTGATGCTAATCTATAAGATGGGATCGATAAGAACCTGCGTCGTGAAAACGTTCACGTATAAACAATCTTCTGAACCGATGTGAAAGAGTATTTCGGTGTCTTGCGTGCATGTTGGTCCTTCGTGGGTTGTTTGGAGGACACCTTGCCATTTATCGTTTTGTGCAGGATTCTGAAATAAAAACGGAATAGTATTAAACTTAAAGCAATCAACTTTACAACACTATAACAACGATTTTTTTACGCTTAATGTGACCGAAACAATCGAAAACTGAGTGGGTGGGAATCATCACACGACTTTCTCTCACCTAGTTTAAATATTGTGGATGCTTTTCTTCTTATAAATTTTTAAAGACATGTGATATGTGAGTATTGTTCAAAAATTGAAGAAACCTTGCTAAAAATCGATCCATTTACGAGTTGTTCTTAAAATTTTAATGAGTGTATAATGAATGTAATGCAATAAAAGTAGGTAATAATAAGTTTATACGCCTGGTTGAATAGCTACCGAGCGTATAAACTTGTATAAATACCGCTA
>JAWQRJ010005208.1:0-10415 GCA_033557515.1 Diorygopyx duplodentatus
ATCAGATTGAATACGTTTAAAAATATATAATGGACTATAATGCATAAATTGATCTAAAAGATTAAAGATATTATTATATTTAGATAAGCACATTAGTTAGGACATAATTTTTGAACACTGGGTTTTAAGGATTCCCGAAAGATACTGAATTTCCCTCAGGGAGATTTTTGGGTTAGCATTTACTGCCGCCAACACATTTATTTCAGATTCTACTCTACTTCTTGTATTTTTTTTAGCAAATAAAAATTTCCAAATTTGAAATAAATATGGGGGGTGCGGGTTGTTGCTGGTAAACAATAATTGTCAGAAGAAAACTATTGTCGCTGTCCTTTAGTACTACTAAACAGTTAAATATTTATCATATATTTTCCTGATATATCTTACAGTTTTAGAGATATTAAAGTAAATAGCGAAGGGTTGTGTTGCCGATAGATCGCTCCATCCCCCGAAAACGGGCGATTCCGCAGCTAAAAAGATTACCGTTTCTCTTACACCACATCAGTCTATAAACCCGCCAAGTTTCATTTAAATCGGTGAGACACACTTGCCTGTGTTCCCTTGTAAGTTAAATCTTAGAAGACACGCGGCTGAAAGAATTACCGTAAGTTAAAAAATATTCTTAGTAAGAATATTTTTTAACTTACGGTAATTCTTCTTACGGTAATTCTATTTTTTTGTTTGTGTGTTATTTAACAGTTAACATTACTTGAAAACTTATTGAACACATTCTGGTTATTTGTAAAATTCTGTCTGCTTCCTAGCGCGGAGTGTTCTGGATATTATTATTGATATTCATGTGGCTCCTGTTGGACCGCCCACACGGAGGAAGCCTCGAACAAAAGACCTCGGAGGACCGAGTTCGCAGTTCCGGAGGTGCAGGACTGGCTACGGCCGAACAATTCGCGTTTATGCCCGCGGGACAAACGGGGGGAGCGCGGGGGCGGAGTGGGGTCGCGCCCTCGAAACCGGGTCAATTCTGGCCTTGGGCCGCAACAATTCCGCCCCCTCTGAAATATGCCCGGGGGGCAAAAGTTTTACGTTCTCTATCGGGCTATAGTTTCCGAAGTGGCCCCGAATGATTTATGCCCGAATGGTGGCGGAGAATTCTTATTAGTAAGAACGAGCAAAAAGGGCATTCAAGCATCACAGATGAGCGAGATCTATAGGGAGTTTTCAGTTTTCTGTAAATCTTGTTGTTGAGGTTATCCTAAAGAATGATGAATCAAACATACACTCTATCCGAAAGAAATTCACGACTATTTCACCACAGTTCGAAACGACCAGAATGCAATTTACTAAGCTGAACTGCAATATCAATAATTCACGTTCGTAACTGAATCGTTCCGAACTGAAGCGTTCCATTCGAATTTGCGAAATAATAATTTCCGCGATTACCAGCGTAGACTGTAATAAAACGACAATAAATTTCCCTATTTTAGTAATTCGAACGTCCACCCTAACTGCACTGGTCTGTCTATTCGAAACAAACAAGCACTATATTTGTTTGAAAGAAAATATAGGGTTGCAATGGAATGGAGCTGCAATTTTTTGCAAATTTTCGTAGTGGAAATTTTTCTCGGCAATCACAAGAGCGATAACTATGAAAGAAAATTTACTTCTATCTCATCACTAGACCACAATGGTTTTGGGCGAACGACTCCCACTTTTTTCCACTAAAGCTTTGGACAGGGTGCTAATTATCTACATGGACGACTCGATAATGCGCACGCAAAATGTGCGACACGTAAGCAGTACCACCTGTTATCTCGGTTGATATTGATGTTGAGAGCAAATGTGTAGATATAACCAAGTTTTCTTTCGCAGTTGGATATACAAATTGGAACCACCCTTATATCATCTCGCTATTCAGACTACTGGAAAAGAAGGGGAACTATGGATTGCATATCAACGAGCAATAAAGGGAAGGGTAAGAAAGAGCTTTTGGCATGAAATCTGCAGAATGCAGAAGATGCCTTTTAAAGTTGTACTGAATTTATTTTTTCTAAAGTTAAATATATACAGTAAGCGCAAATTCCCACAACTGCTTCACTTACAGACATGTTTACATGAATCCCACGTTAAGTACGTCTGTTTTGTTTTCAGATAAATGTGTCTAAACAAACTTTCAAGGCACGTAGGATTGCACTCATCCATTTTGTACTGTGAACTATGGACAAATTGCTTTTGGCGGAAATGTTTTTACAAAACATATTTTTTCATTATGCTTTTATTACAATTTCCAGCACCCTGCATTGCGTGGGATATTTTTTACGCAGCAGGGGATGAAAATCATGGGAAATTACATGCTTTAATACATGTTCGTTATTAGAGCCGCTGCTGACACACTGCAGTAGATTATTTGCGTGGGTAATACCGTGCAGTATACTCCGCTGAAGATTAATTTGCACTCCCCTTCTATGAGCGGTATAATTACCGAGATTAAGCTCGCGTTCGGAATGAACATCCGACCTGGGATTAACGGGAGGTGGGTAGCGGGGAAAAAGAACCGATAAAGGATGAATATGATGAGCGTGTGCCGTGAGTTCGCATAAGTCTGCTTGCTTTTGGAACGCGAGGGGAAAGGTTTTTAATCCACACACGATGAAAGGCTTTCCGGCTTTTTTCTAAGAAAAAAGTTAAATAACGAGTGAGACTTTTAATAAATGGTCGCAATACGAAAGCTGTTGCTTTCAAAACTGAAAACGTTTAGAAGAACGAGAATTAAATGCAACTGTGCGAGTTCATTCGCGTAAATATTCATGCGCTATACCTCGGGAAGCTGCGCTTTTGTCACAAATAATAGAAATAAGGGAATGGAATTTACATTATTCATGCGTTTCAATTTTGCGAACAGATGGCATGGCTAATGGAATTCTTGTTGAAAGATTAACTTTTAAAATGTGTATTGAATTGAAAGAATTATTATATTCGCAAACAATTTAACGCGATCGTAAATAAATTAACATTAACAGACGTAGATGTTATGTCCATATTCAACAAGGCAATGCCAAAGCAACTTCAATTAGAATTAGCCGACACGCAAACAGAATTGGATCAAATATCTGTCAATTGAGTTTAATTAGATTCTATTTGTTAATTGGTCAATTCCAGTTGAAGTGAAAAAAATGTTCCATTCTAAACTTTGCTATAAAGAATCAACATGAAATTATATAGACAATAAAAAAGCGAATGGTATATTTTTATTAGATGCTTGACTGACAATACGCTCATCCAATATGGCTCCTATCTTTTCTGCCTTTTCCTATTATAAAATTACACCACTATGGTCTTCTAGCATGTCAGATTGGATTATGGTAATGTATTCATGTCCTCTTTATAGATTTGAACTGCTGCCAAGTTAAAAAGCTATTAGCAATTATAATGATTTAGAAAAGTCTGCATTACTGATTTAATTAAGAATTCTAAGAAAGGAAGGAAAATAATGATTTTTACTAATCAGTATGTTTAGAAATTAAATTCACACTTCATAAAATAACTAACAAACACAAAAAGAAAAGAAAATTATTGAAATCAAAACAAAGGCCAAATACACTACATGAAAATTCACACCAATTTCTTCTGAAACTAACTAAATCAGAAGAAACGCTCCTTTAAAAAGGACACAAATATGCTCTGTATGCAAAGAAATCAACTTTCCAAAGATGACAATATAAATTGAAGCAGCCATCAAAACCACCCAGAAGGAGAAGAAATCAAGAAACAAATTATTACAACCATTAGAAAAGAAGAAAACCTACATCATCGAAGTAAAAAATCAAGAAAACATCACACTACGAAACCTACAAAAAATAAGATAAAAGAAGAAAACATCATAGTTACAACAGGTGATAAAAACGCTGGTATAATCCTAATGAATAACGTAAATTACATTAAAAAAACAGAACAATTTATACAAGAAAATGACTATGGAGGTAAAGAGAATTCCTAATCTAACTTTTCACAATAATTTCAAAAAAATCATAAAAATACAGAAACTTTAATTAAATATAATTTCAATCCAAATAAAGCATTACCTATGACCCCAATAACCCTTAAGCTACATTCACTCCCCAAAATACACAAAAATGGCATTCCAATTAGACCATTTATAATCTCCACTAAATCTAGTTCATACTTTATTTCTAAATTCTTAGTCAATTTTTTCAAAAATATAATTGAATTCACACCTAAATATACTATAAAAAATCGTTACAATCTATTTGATAACATTCACAATTTAGTGCTACCTTCTTAATTTACAACTTTATCGTTATACACTAATATACCTATTAAAGAAACAATTTCCATAGCTACACAAATCATTAATAATCACTTAAACAATAACACAGATGCTAATAACTTAATAAAACTTTTAACTGCTTGCATTAGCCAAAATCACTTTACATTTAACAATAAATATTACAAAATGATTGAAGGTTTACCTATAGGCTCTCAACTTAGCGGACTTATGAGTGACATTTTCATGAACCGTTTAAAAGAAATTCTACACAACAGCAATTTCAAATTCATTAACAAAATTATGTTATGGAATAGATATGTAGACGATATTCTAGTCGTAATTGACACTACAAATATAAATATTATAAGTCAACTCCATAATTATATAAATTCACACCCTAAAATAAAAGTCACCTTAAACTTTTTTGACGACACCTTAAACTTTTAATTCTAGGAAACCTACACAAACCGACGCTATTATCCCTTTTAATTCTTTTCATGACCCAACAATTAAAAAATCAACTTTCATTTCTTACATATACACACTAAACAACTGACTCCTGTCAGTTTTAATAACATGAAAAAAGAGTTAAACATTATACAACAAATTACTTCTAACAATGGTTACGATATCCACTGTTTTAATAATATATTTCAAAAATACAATGTTAGACATAATAACCATACAACACTACTACATATAGAAGGTAAACCTAAACCAATCTATAGAGCCATCACTTACCAAGGCAAAATCAGTAAGAAAATTAAAAACATTGCCAATAAATTCAACATTTCATTCAACAATAGTAAACCACCTACCAACTTACTAGAAAAAAATGGTGTATACACCCTTACATGTGAAACTTGCAATGCTACATACATAGGAGAGACCGGCAGAAAAATAGAAATTAGGGGCAAAGAACACCTCACAAGCAATAATTCAAGCTTCGGTAGACAAATAAATTTTAAGAATCATAAACTCACATTTGATAACACCAAATCGTTCATCAACTGAATAAAAGCTACTTAATGGAATTATTCGAAACCTATGAAATAGATTCATTTAGAAAAAACCACCCACAAACCTTACTACTTAATGATCAATTGGGAAACAATATTCCACATATTCCCTCGCACCCTTTTAATAAGAAAAAATAAATATTTATATAATTTTATTTTTCTACTTTACATTAAATTTACTTTTTATTTGCGTACTTATTAATCAATTTCCCAATTTTCTAAACATATAATTTATTTTTAATCTATATCTCCCGTTTCTTTTTGTTTATTTTCATTTTTACTAATTAACGATTGAAGTGTCTCATTACCTCTATAATTTAATAATTTATAACTCACTATTTTATTATATTACAAACATTAACTTTCTAAAATTATTTAATATAATTCTTCTATTTATTAATTGATATAAGCTTTTATCTGTAAATGTGCAAAATCATATAACTGTTATAATCATAATTCTTACAATATAACAGTGTAATTTTTAAACTGTAATTTTAAATTCAAAATCCAAATTAATCGCACGCATATTGCTACGCACTTTCATATAAAAAATATTCGACCGGTTTTCCGTTTAATACTGCAAACCTAGCCGTCAGCAACGCAAGCACGTCTTGAAACAATCTAATTTTTATTTTAAGTAACTTCAAATATGTTATCATCTAATTAAACTTCTTTGATGTACAATACAACTAATCAGAATTACAATACAACTTCAGAAATTTCTTAATTATTTACATTTGTAGGAATATTTAAATGTTTAGAGTTAAGTCTGGACTGTTGGTGTTAATTACATACACCAAAATTCTCGCTAATGTAGCCAAATTACATTCGAATCTTCGGCGTTAAATCTTCACTAGATTGGTAGTTATATGACGTCCATATGAAATGCAGATATAAATATTTAAAACTGCCGCTGTTTACAATTTTATCGAATTGATTCCAACTTAAAAATTTTGTATTTTGCAAGTATAGCGTTAAAAATTTAAATGTTTGTATACAGTGTGTAATTTAAACTTTTTTTGTCACTAGACTTTTTAAATGTAAATGTTGCAGATTCTCAATAGGTTGATTCTAAATCACTTGACTAAGATTTGATGGAAGCTTCTAGAAAAACAAATTTGTGTAGAATCGCAAATTTACAAACTAAAAAATATTTTGTGCGTATTTTATTTTTAAGGCGATTATAACTAACAACAATCTTAGTAATGTTATGAGCTCACAAATTTATGGAAAGATCAGCTTTTATATTTCTCTAAGTTGCCTTTTACATATTTTTATTTGATTAAATTTTTTTTTCCAATAAAATATGTAAAAATAAGTTTTTTTTATATTCGACATTCAGCTTTAAAAACAAATTAGTTTGAATTTTTATTTTTGTTAAGGTATAATTACATTGTTTTAATACTTCGTCTGTGATTAAATCAAAGTCTGGCGAAAGTTTTAGCCTTTTCGGCATTTTTACAAGAACATAAAGCAAAAAAACGTTGTTTACATCATGCAACTCTGAAGATCCATGCTGACAAAGAACTCATTTCAAAATGCTCCTGAAGGTTCTTCAATTGAAGAAGAAGAAACTTCGAAGACTCTTGGTTGGCTCGTTAATTTTCTACACTAAAAGAAAGAGCTTGTCGTGCAGTTGCCTACACCTATCTTTGTGAAATCGGATTTTCTACAATCTACAATCTTTAATGACAAAGTATAGATCTCAGCTGAATATAGAATGATAATATATAATCTATATATCATCTTCTTATTACCTATTTTTCTCTGCGAAAGAAGGGAGGCCTACATACTTTTTTTTCATTTATTTTATTGCTTAGTGAATTTTGTAATACCATAGTAATACTGATAAATATGATTAGCGAGTATCATATTGCAGAAGATAATAATTTAAATAATACAGAAGATAAATCTTACAAAAACCAAAGTTAAAAGTACCTTTGAATTAAATTCTCGTTAAGACACAATGCTAATTATCTCTCTACAGTACACGAGCACCAAATAGCCCGAGGAAGCAGTTACCTTCCTTGTTACAGAAAGAAAAAACAATCTCGGCCGCATCTGCTTGGTCGTGCGTATAAATCAAAGTACCTCTTATCGATAACCAACAGGTAGAGCGCAATCTCCATTGTGGATAATGAGAAACGGAAACGTCTGGACAAGCGATCTTGATTTACAACCACTCTCTTACGCCGTGGATAAAGTACTTTGTGCGCTGATAAGCCATCGGTTACCGGGGCAAGCCCGCTAGATAGGACAGCAGCGAGATCAGTTTTTAGGAATTTATACGGGAAATGGGTTCTGGAAATAAAATCATCTACATTTCCTTTATTACAGATTAATTACTAGAATACGCAGGTGGGCTTGCAAGTAGTATATTCAACTCAAGCTCATATTGTTCATTATCTAAGCTAGTAAAACCTCCCAAAACAAATCATAAACCTCCTTAATTAATTTAAAACTCCCCCAGAATTCCCTTGCCCCTATAAAACAAAAAATATCTGCCAAAAAATTAAAATAATAATAGACAATGAAGGGATGCTGGGTTACTGAAAAGATGGTAGATATACAGCGAGGCCGGGGCGCAATAATACCTGGCGCCGGGAGGTTCATAAACTGAACATCAGGGGGCTTTCGACGGGGCATCTTAATTAAATCAAAACAATACGCTACGAAATTAATTTAGGGATCATCTAGACCTTAGATTGCAGCTACCTTCCTTTACCTTTACGTCACTTCCCTATCTCGCGAAAGCAGCTGGCATGTGATCCGTTAGAATTTTATCCCCTTCCAGGTCTGCTTGAATCTCAAAATCAATTCGACGCGAAATGTGTTATATATCCCTTGATAAACTCGGGTCCATGCCTTGGGTCCGGGACTCTGTGTAAATTCTGGCTAACTGATCTTGGTGTCCGATCTCGTCCTTGTAACCGATCGCTTATCAGGACGAAGAAGCGAGTTATTCGGAGTACAAGGAACCTGTCCCCTTTAGAACAAGATAGTTGAGATAAGAATTGTTGTTTAGTTCAAAGGATATTGGGATACTTAATGAATGAATATATAAGATTTAAGTTTGCGTTTTAATGGAAAGTATGTTTCTTTACATTATAAGTACTTCGTAGAAAATTATTTCTATATGATTGCTAATACTGCTTATAACAATTCTCAATACGTGTTTTCTCTTTTGTTTCAGGTAAGTGACATCAATAGATTTCAGTGAAGAAATCTACAGATGACTAGTCTAGATGCATTTGTCTCGTATTTGGTAAATATATTGCAAATTATGTATAATTATTAGGGGTCAATAATCTATTCCCGTATTAGAACCAATATATGTTATAATATTATATATATATATATATATATATATATATATAATCTCTTTGTGAAATCTCTTTTGAGCGGACACCAACGGTTCCCAAAATATTAAAGAAAAATAGTTTGAAAAAAAAAGTGAAACCTTACACTCAGATGGCAGAGCAGCCGACTAGTGATTGGAAGGTCGCGGGTTCAAACCCCGCTCCGGGACACTATTTTTCTTCATTCAATTTCCTTAAAAATTACTACCATTAGGTTAAATGTAAATAATTATATATACACATATATATATATATATATATATATATATATATATCCATATATCCATGTATCCATGGCCAAAATTATAATTATAAAAAATTATAATAATATTGTCGAATGTTTAATTTCACTTTTCGTTAATGTTCTAGAAACATAAGCAATTGGTTTGTCTTTACCAATTTGGACTTTGACTGAGCATAGAATCTATACCGTAATTACTAACTAGCAGCAGTAGCTATTATAAAAGGTTTTGTGAAATCATGGTACTGTAAAATAGGATCAGTGGGTCATCTCTGTGACCAATTATTTAAGGTTCATACTGCATATTTTTTGTAGCTCGATAACAAATGCTAATTTAGACCTCAGATTTCTCATTTGCGTAGTAGAGCAAATATTTTACTCGACAAAACAAAACCGAGTATAGGTATAATCTTGGAATTCGGATATTTCCGCCTCCTGCTTATTAAATCAAAATACCTCGCGTAAATCATGCAGCGTTATTAAAATAGTCAGTCCCGCCGGAAGCAACAACGAAATTGCTGATGCTGACGTTACAAATACCTCCCGGAGATGAAGTTGACTGTGCAATTTCGAGGGGAAAGAAGAAGTCTACTAATCGACAACGCAGTATGACATCCCTTCCCCATCCTGTTCGCCGACGAACGGGCAATTGATACCGAATCCCTCGCACGGGGCTGCCATCGACGGATGGCCGGTTGCAGTCAAAGGAGAACAGGAGAAACCGGCTTCAGCAGCCCGTGAAAGACGCTAACAAAGGGTCGCTCTAACGACGTCCGCTTCGCTGTGTCGACCGGCCGATTATTCTCCTGTCATGTTGTCGCCTAGTTGATATATTTCTCTTTGCAAGACTTCAATGCGGCAGTCGACCGGCGAACACGTAGCTATCACTGGGTACGACACTGAACAGTGTAGTGAAGATCCTTCCATCATATGGTCTGAAAGAGATCGTCTATTACGGCACGATTGGTGCGGTTAAATGAGTTATGATTCTCGAAATTCTTGCCGGCAAGGCATCATTTTTAATTCCGATTTAACTTAATTTACCTAATTATATTAAGCAAATCGTACCGAGTCAACAATATAAATGCAGAATTTCAGTTTTGTAACGTGGGATGTTTGGTTTTAATCCCACCATCGATTGTGTCCATTAATTAACGGGGAGTTACTGCGAAGCAAATGCGCAAATTCCTCTCCGCGAGCTGTAATGCAAACTGGGTGAAATTAAGAAGGGACCATGAATCCTCATTCAAAACGACTGGGCGGATAATTAAGAGTGGCTAGCTGACTGCATATAGCTCATTCTACCGTTTCCCAGCTTTATACAGTTGAGGTGGCTGTTTATTCAAATAAGTAAAATATACCATTTCCCTTATTACAAAAAACATTTTTTAATGCAGTTTTTACACTTTACTTTTCGTATAATTTTCCATTCCTGACCTCAACGTTTTGAACTTTCACTTTTTGTTTATAGCGATTCTTATTTAATATTTTAAAGTTTATGGTTTTCTCGCTAATTTACAAATAAAACAATATTAATTCGTAACGTTTCGTTAGAC
>JAWQRJ010005209.1:0-10415 GCA_033557515.1 Diorygopyx duplodentatus
GTTAATGTGAATGTTATATTTAGATTTAAAAAAAAAACACTTGAAAAGTCTTGAGTAATTGCAGATTACTGAAGCAGCTTCAGCACCGATTTCATGGAATTACAGTCGTGGTAGTTACAGTCTATTTTGTAACTTGAAACAACATTTAATTTAAGAATACAGCGTCCGTAAAGGTACTTTTCACTGTTGTGCATTGGACATCCTCCTACTTTACAGATACGTCATTGGTAAACTTTCTTCCATTATACAGCAAAAGTTAGACGGATTGTATTTCTTTCTAGTCTATATCCTTTATATGTAAAAAAATACGAAAAACTTCTTTTTAAGCAGTTTTTCTTACAGAAGTGTCTTACAGAACATATTTTCTGTACAGACCTAATTTGTAAACTGTTAGCGCACATTTCTCTTTGTCTTTCTTCTCAAATAATGTTTAATTGCTGTATTTTAATTCTTTCACCATCCCCATTTAAATTTATATGTTTTTAACTCTTCGTGAGAATATTTTTACTCTTCGACTGTAAGTTTAATTTTACAACAAATTTTAATGATAATAATAATCGAAACCGGTATTTAGTACGTCCACTCGAAAATAAAGCAAGTAAAAAAGAAGTTTTTCAGTTATTAATTAATAATGAAATACATTTTGAAAATGAGAAAGCTTATAACTTGTAGTTGCCAGAATTTAATAAATAAGGTAAACGTACAAATCTTTGATACTGGAGGATCTTGAGGAAAAATCTTGATGGACATAACTAAGAATCCCACAAGAGTATTTAATGCAGACGAGTCTGCATTTTTTCCGCGGCCAAGAGGAGACAGAGTTATTACAAGAAAGGAGATTTGTATGATTTGTAAAGTATTGAAGAATGTTTACGCAGCAGGTAACACTGATGAGAAGGAAAACCTGACTCCAACATACATACGACACCTCCAAAATCAAATGAATCTAACATTCCAAAACATATCCCATCACCATTTAAACGAGCTCTATTTTGGCCAGATCCTCAGCTTTCAAAGAAAAGAAAATCTAAAGAAAAAATTGGCAGGGTTGGCAGAAATACCATCAAACGAAAACAGAAGGGAAGTTGAAAGAACAAAGAGAAAAAGAAGAAAGAAAGATAATTAGACTCGAGAAAAAGCAAGAAAATGAAAATACACAAAACAAAAGCAAAATTTCAAAATGAAATTGAAGTTGTCACCTTGAAATCTACAAAGGAAGATAAAATACTTTTAAATTGGTGGAAGAAGATTAGTTAGTTTTGTACGTAAAAAAGCTATTATTGGGAAACTGCCATTTCCTATGGTTGTGTCGGCTGGAGCTGGACATAAATATGAATTTAATAAAGTAGTTGATATTTATGAAAAAGTTTAATTATGTGACCAATCAAAAGAACTTGACTTTGAATTTATTTATAATGTATTTTATCTTTGATCTAAAATGTTTGTTTTATCATACTTATTTTTACAAAATAATTTGTAATTTGCACTTTTTAAAATGTCTTAATAAAAAGTGATTAAGAATTGCCCAATGTAACAGCTGTTTCCTTAAGCAGTGTTCACCTTAAGATATTTGTCTGGCTATTCTCACGTCTGGTTTGCTCTGACTATTAGAACTTTCAAGCATTAATTGGCATAAAAACAATGAAACGCTGCAAGTTAACTTATTATTCGTTTATACGAATTGATATTGATTTATTTTGTCTACCATTTTAAATGATTTTGTTCACTATTTTATTTCTATTTTATTGGTAAATTGAGTTTGCAAGTGTTACTTCTTTCCCTGAGTAAGTATACTACTATATTTCAGCAGACCGTTAAAAAATGTCAAATACTGGTGTTTGTAATGTCAGAGACAGATACATTTTCATTTTCAAGTGTCAATAACTGGTGTACTTGACTGTTTGTGAGTAAATGTTCTAAATTATTTTTGTTTAAATGCTAGAGCTATTTATAATGGAGATTCTAAAAAGAGTTTTGTATGGCTTATAAAAACAAGAAATTATACTTTCACCAGCTTCCAGTACTATTAGTTACTTATTCTACTAGTGTCAATCACTATCATTTATTTGCCTTGTCCATTACTTATAAAAAAAAAATTAAAAATACTAAGACAAGTATGAAAATCTTGGAAGTTGGCATATTATTGTTCTTAAATTAAAAAAGAAAATTGAAAAAATAGTCAATAAATAACACCTCTCCATAGCTGTTAAAAGTAGGTTAAAATGATACATTTTTGACCAAATAACGAAGTTTATAGAAATTCAAAAACTACTACAGTCAATTCAACTATTTTTTATAATATTAAAATTCAATCAAAAGGAAATGACTGCCTTTGCCAGGATTATGGAAATTTTCTATATCAGTAGCGGTAATTGCATGCTCCAAAAATAAATATTACTCCTATAATAGACACTAGTTAGTATGCATCTTATTTTCGATATTGAAACGTATTATTTTAAGGGCATTAAAATGCGTGAAGAGTATTGAACATGGAGATACGGACTAGCCATTTCTATTGCACACGGTTCTGTAGTTCTGCAGTTGCCCTATATTGGCCGCATAGGGACTTTCAAACCACACGGACGTGAGGCAAAGTTTCAATTACCGCTTCACGTCGTTCGTAATTATGTTATGTTGCAATTTCAGCCGATTCCAAAAACTAGGTTTTTCAACCGATGTTAATGCTTGTTTCGTGTATACCTACCTGAAAATTGGGACGTCATTAGCTGGCGGTTTTGAAATGACAATATCGAATTTTTAAAATCATTCACGTTTTTATTTGTTTTACTTACCTGAAAATATGTCATAATACCGCAACTACGAAAGATAAATATGGAGCGATGAGTTGAAACGTACCGGACAATATCGATTTTAATAAATCCATAAAAATTGTGTGTTAGTTTTTTTGGAAGAGCATGCTGTTAAACATTATTACGGAGGGTAGTATTTGTATCATTATTTATATTCAGCCTGTATATGTTCTCATAAAAATGTGCATTTTTAATTTTGCTGCTCTCAGCTTCACGTTTATACCGAAAGCATTATATTAATTTGCTTTCAAAAATTGCATATTTAAAAGGCGTATTCGGTTAACGAATAGATAAATTATTCATCGGCATCGGACAACTACGGTTAAACGAACGTGTTTAACTTGCGCATAAATATTTGCGCGGCCGTTTTTGAAAAAAACTCAATTAGTAGCCGAACGGAAGCGCCGTGACGTTGAAAATTAATTACTCTGAATTAACATTCATTACACGGCGGGCATTTTGAATGTAAACACAAAGTTGTCCATTTCGACAGCATCGCAAAATGCAATTTTAATGTCTGTTTTTGTAATCTGTGACAAATGCGCCGGTCGCTTTCGCACTGGCGCACACTACTGTCGATATACAGTGCCCCACTACGGTCGAAATGACAACACGACCGTACTAGGCGGTGTGCGAAAGGGAAATATTTACACCGGGGTAGATTAAATAATATGTAACTCTGCTCGCAACCGGCCTAATTAAGCCTTGGAAACAGCTGGGCTAGATAGACGACCTAAAAAAGTGTTTGGAAATTTATTGGGTAGTTGTATTTTCCTAGTTCAGTGCAATTTTTTGAACTTTACAACCCTTATTTTCGCTGTTACTTTTTCCCGCGATTTAATCAGCCCTTTCGTCTATTTATTTTATTTGCGAATTCTGAACTTCCAACTGTAATGCATTTTAGAATCGCCGTTTGAAATTTTAATATGCATTCACTGACATTGAAGAATCATTGTAACTATTTTTATATTACTTAATACAAATGACATTGTTTGTTATCAGTTACATTAAAAAGATGTATGAAGAAATACTTTTTAAAAACTGATATTTATACGTCAGGAAAATTAGGGGTAATATCTACCAACGTTTCTTATTCTTAAATTTCAGTTGGATTTGAATACTTACTCAAAGCATTCGACAAATATGACATTCGAACGAATGAATCCCTAAATTTAAGGCCCCATTTACATTCCAGTTGAAAATTGGGAAAACGAATGCTAATACTTGTTAAAACTTGGGTAAATATGTTTAGCAGGCAATATTCTAATACGACGCGAGTTCCGCTTTGACGTTCGAGAAACATCTTTTTTAAAAGCAAAAACTACTTGTTTTATACGACGAAGATAATACTATTGAAACAGCTTCTAGCACTAACTATTATTGACTTAATATTAGGACGCGTTGCTCCCAGTTTTACTCTGTTTCCTATCGCTGATGCCATCCTTCTAGAACTTCTGATATAAAAAAACGAAAACACTAATATAAGCTGACAGTTCTTGTATAAGAAATTGTGAAAAATTAACCAGCAACCTCTGGTGCAGCCATTAATCTTTCGGCATATGATCATTAAATATTGACGATGAAGTGTAAGTAAGTCCATTAAACGCATCGCTTTTAGGGGACTTAATGTCCTAAGTTAGTTCCCGGATTTGCCAGAAAACTTCCCCGCGGCTAAAAGCAACATATCGACTCGTCAATTTTTTAAGGGGACACTTTATACTTTCGGTTTAAACCTGTTTTCAGAAGGGATGCCGGCTTTTAGCCGAGGGTTAAAGCTCACGTAATGCAGCCATCTTTCGCGCGCCCCTTTTTTTCTTCGTTTATATGCAAAACACGTTAACCGAATTTGGGACTCAGGACACGGCCTGCGGACGGGAAAACTTTTGTTTTCGCTGCCAACCCGAAAATAGAGGAAAAATCCGAGAGTTAAAGCCACCGCCAAGGTTTCGCCGCAACGTATTTTATAACCACCGCAAGTGGCGTTGACGTCCACCGTTCACTTACAAATAACTCCTGTTTCTCGACCACTTTTTCAATTGTACCGCACACCGCGGAAAATCGCCCTGAGTAATGGGCTAACTTATTTGATAATGGCTCCAATTTTCTTCGCGACGTTTCGCGAGGCAATTTATCGAGAACTGTAGACAACACGCTGCAACATGAACTTATATTTCATTCAAAAAATGTGGGTCCTCAAAATGAACTCCAACGATCCTTCAGCACTCTAACGGAATAGAAAAACTTGTCATCAGCGGAAGCTAACACATTGCACTTGAGGCTGTCAAATTTACTATGGAGTACGTCGTCGGGATCTTGTCAAAAGTTTTAATTACAATAGTGTAATGGGTCCGGTTACCGGAAGTTAATCAATAAACTAAACGACGTATTATTAAAATGTCCTACCTTTAATCCGTTTATAACCGGCCCATCAATTCGAAGAACGTGCTGGTCCTTGCCTGAATTAAATTATATTGAACCCACAAACAAAACAAACACGAAAAGAAAACAAATAATAAGGTAATAAGAAATATCTAAATATTCTGGAGGCAAACTCTGGATATTTCTATGTGTGAGAATGAACACAGTGAATACAACGTATTCAATAAATAACGCACAGACAAAAATATTAATAGGAATATTTCTGAGTTACGGTAACTCCATCAGCCGCGTGTCTTCTAAGATTTAACTCAGCTGAAGTAGACACTTCACATGTACCGCTCTAATCACGTAGAATTACCGTCAAAATTGAACTGAACAGCAATTAAAAAAAAACTTGGTACAAACTATAATGAATTCTACTGAGAAAATTCAAGAGTAGAATGATGAGAGCTGACAGAACAGAGAAAGAGAGAGAGAGAGAGAGTTTAAAAATTAAAATTCTGATCTTTTATGCATTTTCCTTCAGGAAACTTAGTTTGCGGGGAAAACCATTTGGGCGGGGAGACCACCTACTCATTGATTAATCTTAAATTTAACTGCCACTCCTAACGTCGGGGGCGGAGCGCTTTACAACATATGAAACAAAGCCCTTGGCTTTTACATCTTGGTCTTAGCTTTCTATTCCAAAAAACGTGTCCTTCTCGAACTTCGTCGTCCCCCTCCCATCCCGCGTTGCACTTGACTTCTCGACGACATCTGGCTTTTCTTTACACAAAATTGAAATCTTCGCGGTACTGCCAGAGATATGACAAGAACTACATTCCAAAACGTCAAGTGTTGAAAGTTATGCCCCTTTTTAACCCTAAGTCATAAAATAGAGAACCACAACGGAGGACGGTTTAACTAGAAAAAGAGAGGAAGTATATCTACAAACTATTCCTCGGCATTTCAAACAAATGGATTTTAAAATTCTTAATTTGATATCTCAAACTCGCGATTTATTACAATAGATCTGTTGTTATGAAGTAAAGTGATGTAACCTTTCTTATTCACTGGACATATGCGTACCGTCTTCCAACGAGTTGGGAAGGTAGATGTAGCAATTGCCAAGTTAGTAATGATTGTTAATAAAGTTGCCAATAAAATATAATAATATAAATATGCACACTAAAGATAGTGTGCCCAGCAGTCATTTTATTTGGGAATCTTCCAAGCAAAGATGTACATCAAGCACTGCGACAGGATAGGATGTAATGCATCTTATCAAGAGGGCAGTCCTCATGGATTATTTCAATTTCACCATACAAGTTAGGAAAGACAATAATCCAGTAATTTGTTGTTGGAACCCAGAATATCATTCACTTGAAGGAGTGAAGTTTTCGCAGAATTATTGACTGTTTGATACCGAGAAAAAATATTGTCAGATTTTAACATTTCAGGCATATTGAAGTCGCCCACCATTAGAATTGGATGGTTAATCAGGAGGGACAAAGTACTTATAATAATAGAAGATAAGTTGCGTAAGAACCTCTGCGCTTCACTTAATTCATAAAAACTAAACTTTCTTTATTAATTATTATTAATAATTATTATTATTAATTTGTAAACAAAAAGATATACACGCCTGATAACTGATTATTGTATTACATTGGACAGGGAACGTTGAGAAACGTTGAGGTACCATTTTATTCGCCTCTATTAAGAGTATACACTTCAATCCTCAAGTAAATCATTGAGATCGGTCATTGAAATCACATTGAGATCGATCGTGAAGATACGATGCTATTAAATTTACTGTTGTGTTAGAAGTACCATATTAATGCAATTCTAATATCATCATTGTGTGGTTAACAGCACCAGAAGCCTTAAAAAACTTCAAACATAAGATCTAGTGTACTATACTTTAATGGCTTTGATTTTACTTTTTGTGATGCCTTCTCTGCTTATAATTCTCTTTCAACCCATAGTTTTTTATTCTACTATGTCTTGCTCGACTTTGAGATGAAAATATCATCTCTTGTTGTTTTTATGCTATCATTATTGCTTTGATTTTGTACTTATGCAGTCAAACAGATCATCATGAATATGTCATAAAAATTATAGTGTATTCTAGGATTAAGTGATAATATGCACTCCTAAGCTTATTTTAGTGGTCTAAAACGTGGAAGTACTTGTAGTAAAATCGAATGAAAATGACTCCCATCATTTAGATAAATAGTTCTACCACTAGGAACTTATGAAAATGGATTGCTGTAAAAATAGATTTTTCTTCCTTACAACATCATGTGAAGTAAGCAAGATCCTCAATAATGTGACCAGTAAATACTCCAGTTGGTAGGATGGTATACCGTGCAAAATTTTAAAAGACATCTTATAATTTATAAGTACACTCCTCACAAATTCGCACAGTATTAATAATTATCATTTTGTTTGCAAAAATATTTTGCGCAGTTTAGAGTCATTCATGGCATATCGAAATTCCTGACATTCATTCAGCTTGCTATCCAATTAGACGCTGGAAACGAGTATCTGCAAGTGTCTGCAGTTGAGATATTGCTAAAAGTGCAGAGTATTGTCAACCAAGCTTAAAAGAAGCATTAAAAGCCTCCAAAGAACTTCATCACTTTTAAAGGTCCTGTCTGCGTGTATGTATGTATGGAAGATGAAGAGCAGTCCTAAGCTGCAGCACCTAAGCCCTATTGGGCCCTTTGTGTATCCTTCCGCTATACCCACCACGGTCGCCCCATCCAGCCTAAAACTTTGCTAAAAGCCAGGAGGCAGCCTAGGCGTATGTTAAATATAATATTAATTTTTGCTCATCAGCTCTAGTTTTCAGATATAAAAATTGTCTATTTCATATTAGGTCCGTGATTCACATAATAAAAACAAATCGTTAATAAACATGAATAGTATATAGTAACTTACAATAACACTATAGTGACTCAAATAACACTTTTTCATCAAAATAATGAAACGTAATGTAACGTAACAATAATGTAATGAAACCATAAATGAAAGGAATTAGCTTAGGAAACTTCTTCTATAGGAAATTCTTGAATGGACTTTGTTTGGGCAGGCTCTTTGTAGGTTCCAATAGTAATCTGTCTTCATGTACATATCCCATCTTCTCTGGTATCATCTTCCATTGTTTTCATGTCCTGGTGGAAACTTTCACCTTGCCCTTCGCTCCTGTCACCCAAACTTTCTGAGAAACGGTCCAAGTGACTGTGTGAATGATAAATTGTTATGCTCATATTACATCCAAGGTCTTTGAAATTAATGAGCATGTTTACTGGCTCAGAGTGTCTGATCACCAGGACGAATGCACTTCGCCCATCTTCACTCATGGAATCTATGAAGCCAAGATTGCTTGTGAGCAGCTGTCTTATTTGAGGGCCATAAAAAAATCCAGCTTTCGTTTTCTCGAAAAAAGTGATAAATGGCTGCAAACATTTTTGAATTTCGGGCTGGTAGAGGCAAAAGAGCTTAAAAACTCAGGCGGCCGACCAAAAATGTCTTTTTCGCAATGCTCAGAACGTCAAAAGCGTAGAAGAACGGAATGTTTGAGAACCACTCACACTGTAGACGAGTTGGCATACGCGACTCAAATGAGATTGAGATTGTCTGATCAACTCGAAACTGGTAAGATGTTGAAAAGTAGTATGTCCGATACAGTTTTACGTTCTAAAGATGCTCTTGAAGCAGTAAAAAAAGACAAAGTAAAGGAGTTGTCGGGAGAGGAAGCTCTTTCAATGATAGTAGAGGCAAAATTAACCAGACATCAATATAATGTTGTAAGGTCAAAAGCGATGTCCACGTTTCCCTCCTACAAGGTAATTCAGAAAGCGAAAAAAATATGTTACCCTGCCAAACAATTCATCATTGCAACTGATAAGTTCGCAAAGGTTCGATTACGAAAACTCATGGATCATACTGCTTCTCGTCTGGTTGAAGTTCAAACACAAGTTATAACATCTTTGCGAACAGAAGACCTTCAGAATATTAAGCTGATAACCAAATGGGGATTTGAAAGTTCTTCTGGAAATATAGCCTACAAACAAAATTTTGTTGGCGGAGAAGTTTTTTCTGACGAATCTATGTTTTTGACTAGCTTAGTTCAGCTGTTCTCTTCTGGTGGTGAAAATAATATAAAAAAAATATTTGGCAAAATCCTCGGAGTTCATCAACCCGGTTTTGTCGACCGGTGAAGTTTCAGTTTACATCTGAATCTGACAAATTGATTTTAACTGTGCAAAAGAACATGGGGGATTAGGTTTCCACACTGGCTAATCCAGTGTGTCAAGTTGGTGGCTGCACCATTGAAATTCAACATGAACTACTGTTCACTATGATAGACGGCAAGATTTGCAACACCATTTCCGAGAACAAATCAACTCAAAGATGTTATCTATGCGGTTTAACTTCCAAAAATTTTAGTAAACTAGAAGAAGTCTACGCAAGACCGGTTAATACCTCACGTCTGAATTTCGGTTTGTCAGTAGTCCATGGGTGGATACGATTTTTTGAGTGTATCCTTCATCTTAAACTCTCACAACTTTTTCGAGTGGAGGAAGTAACGTAGTAAGATATTGTCATTATGATATCATATAATACCAATTCCAAAAGTACGTTATATGTATGAAGTACAAATTTTTGAACCATTAAATTGTTTAATAAAATTCCTAAAAGAATCAGGGACATGAAAAACATGTATACATCCAGGATATCACTGAAGAAATTGTTGCATCGTCGCTGCTTTCATAATGACTTAAATGAATTATTTTAATATGATTTATAAGTGAAGGAACACATTTCTATTGCCTTTTTTTCTCAGGTAACCTGAAGGGGAAAAATTTATATGAAAACAATACACCTGACAAATGCATATTATTGATTATGTGTGAATCTTTTATGCGTAGCTGCTTTTTGTCTGAATTTAGACATAACAACTAAAGCTTTAACCCCTTTAATTTTGTATTACAATGCTACATTATTTTCTATAAAAGATAGCACGTCATTTAATCTCAAATATGTATTAACATCCTTCAGGTATCATTCAATCTTAATCACACATCCATATCTTACAAGATTTCTTGTGCATTTTAGGGAAAGTCTTAACTTTACCGTACTATAAACTCTACCGTACGGTTGTCGAATGCTAATTGTATATGCAACAGACGTAGGTACGTCCTAGAGAGGAGGTAAATAGAGCCTATTACGGGTCAA
>JAWQRJ010005210.1:0-10413 GCA_033557515.1 Diorygopyx duplodentatus
ATGTAAAATAGTTTCAAATAAAACCTGCATGCTAAAACCATGCAGGTTTTATTTGAAACTATTTTACATTTTAAAAGTGATTAGAAATGGTAGATGTGTGGACCACAAACTATATATGTATAACGGACGGACAGATGGACGAACGGACGGACAGATGGACGGACGGACGAACGGACGGACGGACGGACGGACAGACCAAAGGCCAAAATGGTACCATTAATGCATTACTTCCTCATTATATGAGAGAAAGTAAAAATATTTTCATTAACTTATTTTTTTATAAATTCTATAAATTCTTTCTCTCTTCTAGAAGTGTTTTCATATATACAGGTGTCCCATTTCCTCCAGACGCTATGCAATTTCAGATTTTTAAATGGAACACCCTGTACATTATTACATTTTTGAGTTCCTTATGGAATTTATGATTTACTATTTTATTATTAATTTACATTTGACCAAAGTCGCACCGTTTAGAAGTTATTAGACCTTTCTTTTACAAAAAGTGATATTAGCTTAACATAGCGGTGCGGCAATGCGAATCCTAGCCCTCTTAGACTTCATTTTAGGTTTAAAAGTTGTTGTCAATACATGATGACCCGATGAATAGAGAGTTATTTTTATAATTAACTTTTTGAAAATTTTGAAAATTAATAAAAATAATTCAAATTTGTACTATCTTTTCTATTTATTGTTAGTTACATGAAAATAAATTATCTATGTTTCATGTTATTAATGTAATTCATCAAGATATATCAAAATCTCACCCCAGAATTTTTTTTGACGAATGGAATACCCTCATACACTTTCAGGTAAAAAAGTAAAAGAAAATAAATGTTGCCATAATGTTGTAAACCTGGATCAACTCCACCTCCATCAACCTCCGTAGTAGCCAAAAGGGTATATCTCATTCACTTTTGTTGTCTGCAAATCCCTCTGTGTTCAGAATCCAACATAGTTTGAGTTTCGTTTCTCCAACAGATTTAAGGTTTTAGGTAACAGAGATTCAACTAAAAAAATTAAAAAAAAATTAACTTGAATGAATTATGAAAAATTTTATGTTTTTCTGTTGTTTAAAAGTTGTAAATACATGATGCCCCGATGAATAGTGAGTTATTTTTATAATTGACTTTTGCATTTAATATTTAATTTTTTGCATAATTTTTTTTTGTAGTTTTTGATACATCAAAGTAAATTAAAATTTATTCAAAACAACGAACTAAAATTTTTCATTCATCAAAATTAATAAAAATAATTAAAATTTTTACTACTTCTTCTATTTATTGTTAGTTACATCAAAATACATGATCTATATTTCATTTTATTAATAAGGCTAAATAAATATATTTTTGCTTAATATAGAGGTTAGTATATAAGCCTCCTTAGTAGTACCCTTACAGTACTACCCCTACAGTATAGCACCCTTACAGTTGATTTCAACCAAAAGTGTTTTGAAAAACGTACGATGCCATTTAAGAAAAGGACTCGATGACATCACAGCTGTGACGTATATGACGCAAAAATTTTATAACTTATACCAAAAAAATGCGTAGTTTTAAAACAAAGTTGACAATGGTTTTTTAACATTTTTTTTGCATTACCACTTTACTGATTTTATTGACGTTAACCTGGGATACACAGTATAGTTTAGAACTTATTGTTTGCATATTTTTGCAAAAAATACATTTGAAACAATGAAACGTTTATTTTAAACTTTTTTCCTAAAATAAATAGAAATACGAAAAGTGTTGGAAAATGAAAAATGAACATACAAACAGACAGATAGGTGAGAAGATTTATTATGTGGTTTTCAAAATGTATCAAATAACACTTAAGACATTTAAAAATTGTTTTATTAGGTTGCCACCGCTTCGGACATCTCATGTCGTATTAAATAAACTTTTGGTATGTGTTAACTGGATTTTTCAGAGAGCATTCAGGAATAAAGGAAGGTCTGAAAAAGAATTCGGATTACATAGGAATTCTAGGTATTTAAAATAAATGTTTCATTTACCTGTAATATCTGTAGAGATTGCAGTTCTTTAGTGAATAAAAGAGCCTTAACTATTATTCCAATAACTGTGAGAGTCCGGTAATAACATACTTAGTTCTCATTCCGACTTCTGCACGGTCCCTCTTGTAATGTCCGACGTTTTATTCTTCAATTTTCCCACCGGTATTTGTCTGTAAGGATAGGGCCAAGGTCAGTAGGTACCAACCTGCCGGGCACTCATTCGGGCAGTCCAGTAACAAAGGGAGGAAAGAAAATTTAACCTCAGTTTATTTATTATTTATCCCCAGTGGTTAATACTTATAAGCAGTTTCGTTATTTGCGGTTATTTTACGTACCTGACAACCCTTTTTATGGTGAAAACCGATTACCAAAACGTAAAGAATCGGACCCTGCAAGTCACTCATCCTAAGTTTGCCTGGTTATTCGAAACAAAAAACTTAACATTTTAACTTGTTTGTAGCATATTTTGACAACTAGTGCCAACGGGTACTTCAGAGGGCATTGCTACCAACTCTGCTTTTGGAAAAAATCACTATTAAACGTCCATGGTTGCTATAATTAATTATTTATAATAATCATTTGAAAGAATGTTTATTCTCTAACCGGTAGCTGACTCAATTTTCTCTCTCTTTGTAATATTTATTTATTAAGTTTAATAATTAATAAATAATAATAATTAAGTTTAATAATCTTTATTAAGTTTGTAGTCAACCTTGCGGTGAATACTGGTTTTAATTTGTGATATTTATTTTTCTGACAGTTAGTGCTATTAGGTAAGAATTTGAATTTGATTGAATTATTATAGAGCTTCACGGGACAAGTCCATAATAATTGGTCTCAAGTCTCAAATAACCCGCATAACTTGGTAAATAAATAAAATTGTAAGGAAAACATCGAACAGAACTATGGGGAGCTCGGTCTACCGAGCTATGGCTCGGCACAAGTCTTGACTCTCTCTTTCAAGTGCTTAAAAATATGGCAGTGCCTTCCAAAAAGGTAAGTTACCACGTTGTAATCCCTACATAATAATTAGTTCCCGAAATATGTTTATGCTATAATAACGCAATATTTTGCATTTGTATCACTTCTGATACATCATGCAAGTGGCGACCTTTTGAAATTTTCTTCAATGTGAGGTTGTGAACATAGACTAAAGCTTAAAAGGAGTCATGGATTCGTCATGGACAATTAAGGAAAACAATGTTGACAAAGTTGTTGAAGATGTTGTGCAAAATTATATGCCTAAAGTAACGAAGATGAAACGTGAGATTGCTTTGAATATGTTGGTGCTGTAAATGACATTGACGTTTCTTCCTCTTCACCCATGTATTTTATTTTCTCAGGAGTAATGTTATTTCTTCCTGGTGCTTCGCCAACCTTCTTCTTTGTTGTTCCTTTCATTTATTTCCTGTTGAGTTCCTGTTGTATTTTTATGGTTTCTTCTAAATTCTTTGCAAGAAGGCGTGGCTGGTTAAAAACTGTAGGAGAAGTAAATTCAGAAGAATCTTCATTTCTTCCAAGGGATTTATGTCTATAATCCCTTTGACTGCCAAAAAGGCTTTCTACTACAGATTTTTGGACTTGACCTTTGCTGCACTACCCTCGTAAATCTGTTTAAGTCCTAAGCAGTCAACATCTTTGGTTCATAAAACAAAAGCTTTCAAAATTTACCACAAATCTCATAGGTCTGGAGTCACATCTATATAACTTAATGTGACCAGATGTTATACATATAGTGAAATTCGGGTCACTAAAAAAGGCGCTTTTATTGTAAGATCATATATTGTAAAAATCACAAAATCCATAATTTCACATACCGGTGCGTGAAATGCAATGTTATTCTTATGGAGTTTATTTTACGTACTACGGTATCTGGGTATCTGAAATAATTATTTATTTCAAATTAAATATTAAACATTTTATATTCTAATTAGCAGAGTTATCCCAAATTTACAGTATTTTGAATAATACCGGAATTGTTTACTGTAAGTACAACACAGAATTGTTCAAAAAAGCTATAAAAGTAATCAATTGTTAGTAAATAATAGTATTTATATAATTTTAAGAGAATAATGTAGCAAATTTGAAGATTTAACGCGATAGATAATCTCGAATTACATATAAATTACGATACTTCATAATGTTAAAAAGTGATACCGACGTTCGCAAAGAACACATTAAATGTAAGAAAAAATAGGATTTAAAAAGCTACAAGTTTTGACAAGAACACAAGGTGGAAAAACAGTCAATGATGTTATCCGTTAAACAACGATAACCAGTATTACAACGTCATGTCATATACTATCAAATAGTTTGGAACAGTGACCTTGTGTTATTGTAATAAACGTAAAAACTTTTAATGTTGGACACATGGTGGTCACAAGAAATTAATGTTCGAATTTTTTCTCTAAAAATTGCCAGTTGGCAAGAAAATGAGGCAAATGAGGAAAATGACAAAGTTTCAGCTCAATTGGATAACGTTAATCCGTGCCTCATTCAGGTTGAAGTTTTGAAAAATTGCGATTCTTGTAAAAAAAATGCAGTTTTCCCTTCAAAAAATGAAAACAGTTCATCCTAGAAACCTGATTCTGGTCTCATTTCATAAAAAATGTTTTTGCCTTGAAGTTTTACTCACATCATTCTTTTGCTAAAACTTAGATTTAACAAAGGATATTTAACATTTTTCAGTTCAGGTGGTGATTCATATCCCCAATATTGACTCTTTGTGAAAATGCGTAAAAACATAGCATTCAGTTGCATCTGTTGTCCAGATTTCGTTTTTTTATTTTTCATTTTGTACATAAAAAATGGTTTAGTTAAAAGTGTTTTCGAAAGTAAATGAGCAAAATCCAAATTGAAAATTAGGAAATTAGGAGAAGAAAACAGCAAAGAAAGTATAAAAATGAAAACAAATAATGTTCAATTGCATTTTATTATTAAAGTTGTGTTGTAAAAAAGGAAACATAATAAAGAAAAGCAATCTATATTATTTACAATTATCACTCACATCATTTTTTTGCTAAAACTTAGATTTAAGGATATTTAGCATTTTTCAGTTCAGGTGGTGATCCATATCCTCAATATTGACTCTTTGTGAAAATGCGTAAAAACATAGCATTCAGTTGCATCTGCATTCCAGATTTCGTTTTTCTAATTTTTTTTTATGTACAAAATAAAAATTTTGTACATAAAGAATGGTTTAGTTAAAAGTGTTTTCGAAAGTAAATGAGAGCAAAATCCAAATTGAAAATTAAGAAATTTGGAGAAGAAAACAGCAAAGAAAGTATAAAAATGAAAACAAATAATGTTCAATTGTCAGTTGTAACAGAAACGGCAGTTTCTATTGGTCTTCGTCTTTCGTTCAACAGGAATTGAAGTTTTGGATTAATTTTATTCTCCTTTCAGTTGTGTCATTGACAACCTTAAAACCGTTCACTATATTTTTTTTTGCTTTCAAATAATGTTCATTTTTATACCATACATCGCGATCAGTATTTAAAAATTTTAAATTAATCTCTTAAAAAAATATATAGTTTGGGGAGAAACAAAAAAATCGTCTTCTTTGTCCAATAAATGATCCACTTCTTTGAGACCTATTGTTGCTCTTACCTCCCTATCATCATCAGCATAATCTCCTTCTTCTTCAAAGGACATTAATTTTACAGTCATGCTTATTGTGACATTTTTTCCAAAGTATCATCGAAAAATGAAAATGTAACTTGCTCCGAGTTAAAATACCAAAGATGTTTTATCATTTTAGAGAGTGCTTTGTCTGCAACCTCTTTAGCAGTTTTTATGTATTCAACAAATGATTTTAATAATTGTAGGTCTTGATTGGGGGGTAAAGTGGGTTTGGGGGCGTCTTTTTTTCTAAATCTGTTAATGAAAATTGATCCCCGAAAAGATATATTTTGAGAGAATAAATGGCCTTTATCATCCATCTGGCGTGATGAATACCACCAGGTACTCTGAAAAAAATGTCCTACAAAAATTAAACAAAATCGAATAAATTCTTTATAATAATCTCTGTTCTGTTGGTCTTTAAATTGTGCGATAAGAAAACTTGAAATTTGGTCTGAATTACGAATTCTAATATTTTTATCTTCAATAGCTTTGTTTTGTACTTTGTCTTATCCAGCTTAGACCATCCAGTTTGATTTTTTTTCAAATATCTGGTTGAGGGCCAGTGATTGTGCCCAATTTACAATCAAAAACTGCTTTTAGAGTAACTAATTTTTGAATTTGTTTTTGATAAGCTCAGTCGTTTGTTTACGAAATAGCTATCTGCGGAGTCGTATTATACTTCTGCTTACAATTAAATTCTGTGGGTCATGACCTAACGCCTCTGCAGTATCTGATATTATTCTAACTGCGTCTCTATCAGAAGTATTACACCTGTCTAACAATAAAGACAAATTTTCGGTAATAATCTCGTTACTTGCTCGAGAATACATCCTCCTCTTTAGTTTTGAATGTACTTCAACTACAATACAAATTGAATGAGATTCTTCTTTTTGAGAAACGATCTCCTAAAGAAGAGTCTCTTCTTTTTGAGGGATAGAACTAGATACCTATTAATTAGTGAAAATATTTATAAAGTTATAAAAAAATTTAAATAATACAAACGGCAAAAAAGTGGTCAAAAGTAATTAAATTGTTTCTGTTGCCATTTTCTACTTACTAGGCCGATTTTGAGGAAATATCTAAGTTTTAGCAAAAAACTGATGGCAGTAAAAGTTCAAGGCAACAACATTTTCTCTGAAATGAGTCAAAAATCAGGTTTCTAGGACAAATGGTTTTCACTTTATGAAGAATAAACCGCGATTTTTCGCCAAAAATCAAATATTTTCAAGACCTCAACCTCGATGAGGCACGGATTAACGTTATCCCATTGAGCTGAAACTTTGCCGATCTTATTTTCTAACCAATTGGATAGAGAAGATAAGCCGAATTTTTTTCCCTATATAGCTTGTGACTTTGGGTGACAATTTTCAATGTGGGACAAATAATTCAAATGTGTTCCATTAGGTGGGATAGTCCCAATCCCACCTAATGGAGGGCGTATGGCCACCTTAATATAGCGTCTCCTCTGCAAAACGACATGGTTATATCTCTTACTATCTGTCGTTTGCAAGTAGTCCGCTAATCTAATGCTGGGTGCCACCTCTTTTGACTTCCCCATCATTTCGCACATCCAGATAAAGCTTTTGCCGCCAACGTAACCGCCGAAAAGCTGTGTTTGTCACCATCGTAAACAGTAATGAGAGCGACGAGGTACTTGGCGCGAATTGGATTCGTTGTGTGAACGTGCCAAGGGTGGACCTGCCGAAGTAATAATTAAGAATCCGTTTTTCCATCCGAAAAGAGGGCCGACTTGTCTTTCACACGTTCCGAAGGCCTGTTATTATATCCGAGACACATAATGCGGCCCGTCGCAATTTACAAAGAGAGTTCTCTTCGGCAAGCAGTGCCGTATCATCCTACAGGCCCAGCATGAACCGTGGGCTGCGAGCGCAAGAATATTTCAGCTGATTGGAGGGGGCGTGAAATTATTGTTTGGCATTGACGTTTTTTTATGTGAAACGATATACTCGTTTTTAGAAACAATATTCTTCGATATAGTTATGTGGTGGGCCATCAGTCAGTCTTGGTTGAAGATAACTAAATATAGTGAAGTGTGAATGTCCTTTATACCTCAAAACAATTTTAGCTTATATATTTGAATTTAGATTAACTTTTCAGATCTCATATTTAAAATACCAACAATTCAAATTTTATTTACATTTACTTATCTCTTAAGTATACAAAACAAGTACGTCATTTCAAATCATAGTCTCAGTATCAATAGTAGCTTCTTTGTATGATAGGGTATGACAAATAAATATACACACAATTCAATACATTGCTCTACTGTTTCGGTAAAAAACCTGTTAAGCTGTCGTTTACTGCACGTGCAGATGCTTTCGATGTACCTACACATGCCGACTCATCATCAACGAGCTGAGAACAGCTATATCCAGAAAGAAAACTAACATAAGACCCAAGAAACAACAACTTAAAATAACATAAAACAAGAACTTTAAATAATGAATATTCAACAAATTTAGTAAAAATAAACATATCCAGAATGTTTCAGAAGGTTGTGCCAATATTTGATGGGCAAGTAGAACATTCGGAATAGAACATCTGATTTTTATTAGGAGGTTATGCTTCCTCCATATATAGTTATCTGCATACAAATATAAGAGGGGAAAACAATGCAATAGTTTACTAAAATTTTATTAATAATATCAGCTGTACTTTATAAATCTATCCCCATTTATTTCCCAAAAAACCCTTCTTTCTTTGGTCTGCCCAGAAATTAGAATCTGGAAACTCAAAAATGTCCGAAATATGGTGTTTTTTTTATTGAATCTTTAATGAAAGGTGATTTCATATTATGGTAGAAATAACAATAATGTAATATTCATCTAGCAATCTTATAGATTTGTAGAGGAACAGTATCCAACTTCGGAAGAACAACAATTTTTGCTTTCAATGTGAACAGAAAAAAAATGCAAATTGTGATATTGAAAATTTTTGGGGAACCACTGCATAGGCCCCTCCTTAATACGTCACTGCACCCATGTAGCCGTCTTCGCCCTCGCCGTCGAACAGAAGAGAACGAAGCGGTCGACGAACGGCATTCCAACGGCGGTGGCGACTCCAGCGATCTGGGAAGGTCCAGTTTTAGGGCCATCTTATAAGTAATAAGGTGAAGAGAAAACACTTTGGCGGTGCGCCTTTGCTGTGTTCCGAGTGCAAACAAAGGTCTCCCCGACTGCCACACCATCGTTTTCGAGCAGACGAATTCCGAGCTTTAGTTCTGTACTCTCAAATCGTTGGTTGGTCTCTGCACCTCGTGCGAGGCACATGCGTATTACAAGAGTGTTGCGTAACTATACCTTATGGTGCCATATTTACGATTACAAAATAATATTAAGCATGTCTGCTCGTACCAGATATCAGCAAGCAAAGAGCATGTTTTTATTTAAATGTTTCTTGGCCCTTTAACCCTCTTCAAAACTTCATATTTCTAAGTAACGGACCACCCCAATGTAAGTGCTTTCAGAAGCAACATCCTAGTTCCTTGTAAACAGCACCCCACACAGGAAATTTACGCTTGGCGCCCCTTTGACCTACTCTTTTATGGAAGTGCGAGCCATTGTGGTCACAAAGCGAAGGAAGTGCTTTTTCATAAAAATATCTTCGTAGAACCAGAATCTAACGTACTGTTGTTATGGAACTGGTTTGGTTAACGTAACGTCCTTTGGCTCCTTTGGAGTTTTAAGCAATTCCATTGTAAAAAAGAAAGTGGTAACAACCGACGTCTCCGGCTGGTGCTAATTATGTACGCGCTAAGTAAACAGTAATTGTAGAAGCGGAGTTGCAATCACGGATAGTTTTTATTGGTAATGAACAGGCTTTGGGATTGACATTCAGGAAGAGATTGCCGGACGAGGCGAGGATAGCCAGGCTACCAGACGGTCACGTATTTTCTGGGATCGACGTACCCTTTGCATGCAGTTATTTGCGTTTGGTCGTGACCGACGCCGAATAACCGGAAGATAAAGCGGAGTTTACATTGTACACTGCGGGTTGTGGACGGATTGTATACATATTTCGAACGTACCCCAAAGATGGAACGCAAAATATTCCGGAATCTCGATATCCTGATACAGAAATTTCTTCTATTTCCTGGCCATGTTAATGAAGGTTTTGTTGCAATCAAAACATTGGTCTAGAAACCAACAACTGATGTTGATGATGGTGATGAGTACCGTTATATCGTCCAAGAAGAAGGTAAATAGCAATGGACCAAGGTTTGTACCTTGTGTATTTCTATGATTAAGATAAAACAACAACTTTTCTCTTAATCCGACTACCAATTGAGATTGGATCGTATCTGTTGGATCTCAACATTATTTGGGTGATGATAGGCAAAAAGCTTCGTACTTCCTCTCGTAACTGAAATGCATAGATTGGTAGTGGATAGCTTTTAGATTTCTGAAAATCATCTTGACCATGAGCACATTTTGATGCATTATCTTCGATTTCCTAAAAATATAATTGATGGATAAACATGATGCAGGTCCTTATGGCGAAATATAGATTTATGCTTCCTTTTCCTCCTACGAAGCCTTTCTTCTGCTGCTGGACTATCATGTTCTTTTATGTTCGTTCATGAGTTGCTATGAGATGATCTTCAACGACTAAAGTTGAAGACGAGTCAAGTTGAGGACCGTCTTCAGTCTTGGTCCCCCAATAATGTAAATATCAATGAACCAAGGTTTGTACCTTGTGTAATTCTATGATTAAGATAAAACAACAGCTTTTCTCTTAATCCGACTACCAATTGAGAT
>JAWQRJ010005211.1:0-10413 GCA_033557515.1 Diorygopyx duplodentatus
AATGTTTCATTGTTTCAAATGTAATTTTTTGAAAAAAAAAAAATGCAAATAACTTCTAAACTATACTGTGTGTCCCAGATTAACATGAATAAAATTAGTAAAGTAGTTATGAAAAAAAAACGCTTGTACAGGGCCAACTTTGTTTTAAAACTAGGCATTTATTGGTAAAGGTTATAATTTTTTTTTATTAACATCTACGTCACAATTGTGATGTCGAGTCCTTTTTTTAAATGGTATCGTGTGTTTTTTGAAAAACTTTTCGTTGAAATAAACTGTAAGGGCTTATATGTATACTAACCTCTATATTAAGCAAAAAAATATATATTTTTACTTTAAGGGAACCGAAGTGTGGAAGAGCGAGAGAGGATAGAGGTGGAGAAGTGGAGGTGGAAGAAGTGAATAGAGCAATCCAAAAGACAAAGATGGAGGGAGAATGTCGTCGGCATGAAAAAATAACAGCAGAAATGATAAAATTGCTCGGTGAAAGAGGAAGGCTATTGTTAATGGAAGTAATAGGAAAGCATGGAAAGAGAGCAAAATCCCAAAAGACTGGGAAGTAGGCATTATACTACCAATGTACAAAAAAGCGGATCGAATGATTTTCCAGAACTACATAGGAATAACCCTATTGTGTACAGCAGCAAAAATGTACGAAAGAATACTAAAGGGCAGACCGCGAAAGAAGATCGACAAGCAAAAGGAAGAATCGCGGAGCCGATATAGTATCCAGGACCATATCTTTAGTATTAAACAAATAGCAGAGAAGATGATGAAACAAGACAGCAAAACGTATTTGGCATTTGTGGATCTTGAAAAGGCCTTCGATTGTGTCCCTAGAAAGAAAATCTGGCAAAGTTTAAAACAAAGAAAAGTGAGCCACCGACTAATTGGAGCAATACAAAGTATATATAAAAACACAACAAATTATGTGAGGACGAAAAACATGATATCAAAGGAATTTACCACGCAAGAGGGTCTACAAGGAGGAGTGCTCAGTCCAGTGCTGTTTACTATCTTCATGGATGATGTAGTAAAAATGCGTATGAAGAGAGTTAAAAAGATATACGTAGGATTTAGGTATATGTCACCAGTTTTAGTAGCAGATTTCACGTTTGAGGATGACCTGGTCATCTTAGCAAATAATGAAAACCAATTACAAAACAACCTTACGATATGGGATGAAGTTTTCAAGGAGTATAATTTGAAAGTAAATACGAAAAAGACTGAAAAGTGATGGTGTTTGCAAAACAATCTATGAATGGAGAGGCGATAGAGTTTTCTACTTCCCTGTTTTTTTCTTACATTGTTCTTTAGATTTCCTTTTCCTCTTTCTAAATTCGTTTGCATTAGTGCTATCTCTTCTAGAATCTCTTAAGATCTCTTGAGATCCTTTCTTCTCTCTTCCTTCTCCAACATTTTTCGTCTTATCATCCGTTGTCTTACCATCGTTTTTCATTTCCCATCGTCACCCTGTATATTTTCATTTTCTGTTTCCTAATTGCTGCTGCCACCACTTCATTTCTTAGTTCTTTGCAACTGTTTTCTCTTTCAGTTTCTGGTGGTCCTTCCAGTCTCTGCCTGTTATGTTTCTATTGCCTCCACCGTTCACTATTCACTGTAGACTTCTGCCTTCATTTGTTATTCTCTTGTTGTGTTTCTCATTTGTGTCCTCTTGTAACATCTCCTTAAATCTCCTTAAATCGGTTGATTATACTCTATTCCACCACGAATTCTTCAACCTTCCATTTTGCGCTAGTGTCCACCAAAACATAATCCACTACCGAATTTCCATTTTCTCCCTTGTCGGTGAGTCCTCCTTCTCTACCATTCATTCCATCATTAATTCATCTTCTCTGTTGCATACCGTATCCTTCGATCTTTTTTCTTCCTGTTCCTCAACATCGACCTTTCTGGCTTCCTCCTCCTCCCTGTTGTTGCGTTAAAATCCCCTTGGCTCTCCCTTTCTTTCTCTTGTTTCTTTCTTTCTATTGTATTTCCCATTTAAACTCACTCGGTAACCTTTTGTAATCTTCTTCCCCTTCTCTTCCTCCAACTAGGTCTCTGCCATTCCCACCACATCATATATCTTGATAAACCTACAAAAGTCTTCATCTTTATTCATCAGACTGGTATTCTGGAATTCAAACTTAACATTTCCCTGCTCACATCTCCTTCCCTTCTTTTGTCTACTTCTCTCTCCCTTCCCTTCCTCCACCTCCCTAGCTTTTATCAATTGGTTTTCGCTGTTGCTCCAGATCATTCATTTTTCATAGATCCCTTTTGGTAAGCCAACCTTCTTTTCTTTTCCCTTCTCTCCTTCTTGCGTCAACATATTTCTTTATTCTTTTCTGCACCTCCATTTCCATCTTCGTCAGATCATTATCAATGAAAACTTTTCCCCCCTTAACTTTTTTTTTGCCTTCATGACTACTGCTTTTTGTCCACATCTCCAATTACGATCGGCCTTCCGCTTTCCTTTGCCAAGAGAAATGCCTCTTTTACATTTACCTCTATGTTTACCTATACCAGACGTTTAGTTATATTCAATAATTATATTAATAACTTTGCTCTTTGTAGTAGGCCCTAAAAAAACATTTTTTTCCACTCGTTTTTCATAGAACCACTTTGCCGCGTTGCATATTAACTAATTGTAAGTGTGGGGTTGTTTGTTGTTTCACAATATTTTCAGTTCTATTTTCACAATATTTTCAGGACAGAAGAATATGAAGAAAACAATGTTTAATGAAAGCTTGTGTTTCATCAAAACGATTTTGTTTAGTGATGTTGATCCGTTTCCGTTTCCATCACATCCTTTGTAGTGATCATATCTTTATCAGATTCATTTCATTGTGATAACTATCTAAATATAAATGGAAAATGAACTAAACGGCGAACTAGCGAACGGAATTGTAAAGGAAAAGAAGTTCCGTTAAGATAAGCTGATGACGTAATAACACTTGCTCAAGTACAAACATCTGTGAAGTGTATGTTTATGAAGTTTATATATAAAAGAAAGATTTGGAATTGAATGCAAAAACAAATCACAATTAATTATATTTAAAGAAGGCGGGTGCAGAATAACCAATGATCCATGAAAAAGGAATAAGCTGGATATTGAATAGATGCAAGTTTGCTACTTTGCGTGACTTGATTCATCGAAAAATAAAAGCAATCACCACAATAATATAAATATGGATGATAGAAATTTCAAAGAAAGTTCTGAATAAGGTATATTGTGTTGAAGACCATAGTTATAACATTTATGTAAGAAGTAGAAGTACAGTAAAACCTGCCAATAACGGCCACCAAAATAGAAAAAATATTGGCCGTTATATAACGGCCAATTTATAGAGGTGGTCGTAATTAGCAGGTTTTTCGTCTTACAAATAAAATACATAATTGGTTTTTAAGATTTTTTTCTTTATTTTATGAATTAAAGTAAATATTATATAAATACACAATATTCATACGAAAAAACATAATTTGTTAAGATTTTTTAAAGTATGTTTCAATCTTTGTTTGCTTTAAATTTTTTACCGTCGATTTAAAAACTACAGCTTCACATGTAAATAAAATTCGAGAAACATCCATAAAAATTTCACCATTGTTATTGCACAATAAATACTTCTGTATGTCTCTTAATTTTGCACACACTTCGCTCATACTAGATAAAGTAAATTTTGGATTTTCACATTCATCCATATCACTATTATCAGACTTATGTTCTTCATCATTATTGCACAATTCTTCCAAATTAACTCGTTTGCGGATACACCACAAATTGATTTAAAAGTTATACTGTGTCGCCGGCAGAAACTTTCTAACCAGGCATTAGATGCTGTGAAATTTTCCATCTTTAAACTGCTTGCTGTCTCCAGTGCTTTTTGTTTAAGTAGCGGCCCAGATATTGGAAATGCTTTATTCCTGGCTTTTCAAAACCAATTGTAGATGACTTGATCCACTGCCAATCCTTCCGACTTCGGAAGATTTCGTTTTTGCTCCAAGTTAACACCTTCCTCAACCATCTTTTTTAATTCAAATTTATTTTTCATAATATCGTTAATTTGTGTTTTTCCAACCCCATATTTTTCGGCCAACTTTCGCAAACTTAACGCATACTTTTCACTTTCCGCGATTATATTTATTTTGTCTTTTAGCGACAAACGATTTCTTTTTAGGGACATACTTAATTAAGAACCTTTTGAGTGCGGAACCTTTTAAACTAATCGAGTAACCGAAAGAACCTTTCGAAGAAGACCGAATAATACCGCGGCCGATATTGGGAGGTAAATTTCTGTGAAGATAGGTCGTAAAATTTTGGGTTTATTTGGCCGAGGCCGTTTTATAAGGGTGGCCGTAAATAAAAACTTGAAACTGTTCGTTACGTCAGGTAGCTGCTTTAGACAGGTGGCCGTTAACACAGGTTTTACTGTATTTTATTGCAATTTCCCGCTAGAGGGCGATAGTCAACTTTTTTTTCTTAAATGGGATTACATATTTTGTATGCATCTATCTATTGGAGGATTTTTTGTCCTTACGAATATATCATATCATAACTAAAAATATCATAACGATAAATAATGTCGTTTGCGAGATTTATCATTTTTAAGAATCCTATTTATTCAACGGGGTTAATTAACACAATACTAAGTAGGCCTTGTTTGTTTAACAGATACTTTTTTTTTTATTAACTACATTGCAACGGCATAAAATAACAATAATTATTATCCGAATGAGGAAAAAAATTATACCTTGAAAATCATTGTGTATCAAAATTAATAACGAATAATGGATAAAAATGCTATGTCGCTTAAAAATGTTTATGTAATATTAGTTTGTAAATTTGGCAGTTCATATCATTTTGTTTACTAAAATATATATGTATAGTTATGAAACTATATAAGTTATCCCAATTTTTCTTACACAGTCGATAATTCGGTTGTTAGAAGAGATGGAAATATTCTCGTAAGGAGTAAATGTGACATTAAATAAGCTTTTTAATTCAAAAGATTTTTAAGTCAAAGATGTTTCTAATGGAATAATTGTATATTTTATTACATTCTGATTCTCCTTATTGTTGGAATTACAGCGATACAAGCTTCTTTAATTATGTTGTAGCGTTACCAAGTTATTTAGTTTTTCTGTGTATTTTCAAAAAATCTTCATTACTTAAAATTTGTGAAGTTACAATTTCTTTCCTCTTTCAGAAATCATCAATAATGTTTCAAAAAAAGGGGGGGTTAAGTGAGAGAAAGTCTTGTGAGTGATCCATACCCACTCAGTTATAATAATAGGTGATGAAGTGAAGTGTACATATTTTTCTGCCTGTTTCACCTATGTAAGTTTCTGCGCAAGTGGCATACTCGGGTGAATATACACCGTTTTTATCTAATTTGCTAGTTCTGTCTTTAGTATTAATTAAAATATTACCGTTAGTCTTAGTTGTTTTAATTGTATTAATTAGGTAGTTTTATTTCTTTGCTAGTATACCTATAGTTTGGGGCATTAACATAAGAAGTAAGTGCAAGTGCATAGATTAGAGAATACAAATTTCAATTCTTCATTTCGATTGTCTCATCACTTGTTAATGTTTTGTTAACTTGACTGCAAAGCTTTGTGCAACTGGGGATAAGTGTCTCTCTATTAAATATTTGCCAACACTTTTTCTACACAAATTTACCACAATTCTAGCTGAAGCTGCAATCTTAAATAAAGTTTGAACTTGCCTTCGGCTCGGTTAAATAACACACTATTGCTGAACCTTCTTAGGTTTTACACTACAATTGTATCAAAACAACAGGAAATAACTAGTCAAATCAGACCATTTAGAAGTACTTTCCAAAGCCTAAATCCAACCCTGTCGAAGTGTGTGGTAATTGTGGTGGTCGATTATAATGCAAGGTGCAAAGATACGCAAGGTGCGAGCGACCAAGAGCGCGGCCTTCTGCACGCACTATCGCGCACATGTGCGCGCCCGATCGTGTATACACTTACACGCTTGGGGGTAATGCGTGGACAAACTGTTCACGGTTAGATGCGACATGTGCGCTGTCCCATCGGTTATTTAAGGCCCATATACCGAACTGGCCCCGGCGCCATACGACCATACCTTTCCTCTTCTCCACACCATCTTTTCCGCTCGACCGCCAGCGTTCCCCCCTTGGAACATACCTCTATTATTATCGCGATTTATTGCTGCAGGAATCCAAATTTAAACGGCAAGGAAGCCGCTAATTACACTGCGCTGGGGATGAAAAAATCATCTTGGCAATTAATATTAATTATACCCCACTACGACTTCCACCTGCTCGTGTTGCATGTGGATTAGGTTTGATCGAATATACTAAACATTCAAGTATTCACTTTTTAGCAATTTCTTACACAATTCCTGCATAAATTGCACATCCATCACTATTGACAGGGGGTGTTAAATAACCACGAATGTCGAGTTTAATAATATTAATAATTATTTGAGTGGTATTCGAAACTTCCAACAATAATAATATGGTAATCGTCGTGTTCTAGTGGTTTTATAGTATAGAGGTCTTTACGTAAAAATGAACGACATGCATTTCCATACTGATTATACCATGTTATGTTAATTTGATAGTTTCTACTTAGGTTATGGGGGCTAATAAGTATTCTGTTCTTAAGTTATGGCCGGCGTTCTTGAAGGGGAAAACCAGAACCGCACGTTAACCTAATTCTCCGTAGATATGTCTTTTACAATTTTCTTTTTTTTTTGGTGCTATTAGATCAACAAAAACAGTTAAGGTGAGCTCCAATCGATCATCCAATTAAATCCAAATAAATGCCTAAACTGGTAATTCTTTTATAACCTTAATACCCACAGGTAATACCGTTGGTATTACCACTGCTATAATCTGTGCTGAAGATAAAGACATATCGCGTTCCGCTAAAGGATAATGAACGTTCGCCATCTGCTCGTTTCTTCAGCTCTTCGCAGCCGGAGATCCACGTCTGGGAAAAAAATGGGCGATCGTGACAAGTCGACCCGAGGCCAAGACTCCAAGAAAGACGACGAACGATTCGAGTATCCGCGTAATTCATGGTTTAATTCGCCGATTTTGAAGTCACGTCCGCGTCACGGATCGTTTCGCTCCCTTCCTGCGGGCCGCGGCCTTAAGGGCACTAACAAAAATTGCCTCCGCCACTAATTACGGCACCGCAAGCCAAGGAGGAATCCTTCCTCCATCTCCCGCTCTCTTTATTTCGTGCCGTTAATTAATCCCTTTCATTAAGAGTGTAGCGGCTTTCCGTACAGAACGACGAGCAGACGAGGAAGGAAGTCGCCATCCAAAGACGAACTCTTCAATTTGCTTTGTGCAGACGTATAAAGTCGGATGCCGCCTTCGGAGCTGAAGCCGGAGTTCGGATTATCTCGGCGGAGGAGTTGAACCTTGCATTCGTCCGAAGGTCCCAGTTTGAAACGCTCTTATCTTTATTCCTTGATTTTGTGTTGGTCCAAATGGGCTGGGATTAAGAGACTGTAAGGGATGTAGATGCGATTACAGATTGAGGACTGAAAGGGGTGCTTTGCGTCGTAAGCTGTCGTTAAAAAGTGTAATTGGTTGGATGATTGTAATGGTTATAGCCAAAAATAGAAACAGAGCGACATTGTAAACACAAAATCAATTCAGCAATGTAAATATCACTTGTACTGGAGAGGACCATGAAATTCGAAGGATGTGTGTCCTTACTTAGATCTACATGAAACCAAGTAGAACGTAATTAACTTTGTAATAAGTAGAACGATTTAAACCTACCTCTTACTATTATTAATGAGCCTAATTTGTCAAAATCAATTAGTTTGAAATAAAAACAATACTACACTTTTAGATCTGATCGATGGTACTTATCAATAGTAAATACGAATATTAGCGATTAATTAGACGTTTTCAACTCATGTCGACTATATAGTAAATTACATAATGATGCTATTTATTACCCACGCCGCCGTATTATGCAAATTAGCCTGTATGCCAGTACCAGTAATAACGCGGGAGGCAATTATTACGGCACTTAAATTAGTACTTAGTGCGACCAACAAATACCGGTAGAATTTCGCAGACGGCGGTTGACGGTTTTTGCTCGAAAAATAAGGAAACCAGAACGGCATAGCATTAATTTCGATCTGCGCTATAAATAACCGCAGAAACGGTAACGGAAAGTAAAGTACCAGCCACTGTTACAACACACAAACTGCTACGCCTTTTTTAGCTCCGTTCAACCTCTCATGTTACTTATTATTAAAAGGTCAGTTATTAATTCCGGCTGGACGTTCTGCGAACGTTGCCCAACGCAATCGATAGATTTATGCGGTTGTTCGAAGGCAAAGAGGAAATTGCAAATTTGCACACTTCCTCTTACGTTGGCAACAACGAAAAGTGAAAGAAAAATTGCGTCGGAGGGACGCGGAAAAAAAAGTGGGCAGAAAAAGGAACTTAGCAGACTGTAGAAATCAATTACCAGTGCGATGTTGACAAATTGCGTTTCTCCACGACATAGTTTTTCACGGGTCTGACCCCCAGGACTTCGCAGGACCCTTATTCTCGCGACGTCCTGACAAATTCGACACGTTATTTGTCCACTTAGACCAACCCCATTGATTTACATCTACTGATGCCCTCTGTGACCCACGACTTTTTTCTTTTAGGGGAAAGTCTCCGTCTTGTCATCAAAATGAAGTAAACTAAATCCGCTATCTATAAAATTTACTTTGAGAAAAGGCAACCAGTTTTGTTTTTCGTACCACACTTCTTACTTAAATCCTACTGACTGCGCCAGATTACTATTGATGAACCATTTTGAACAACTTTTACAGTTTTCAATGCCCTTCAACGGAAAAAAATTACCACGTTTCGTCCTCCTTTTTTATTTTTTCACTCCTGCCTGCCTTCGCCTACATTGTCAACGCTCCCATGGGGATTCGTCAAGGCAGGAAAATGCGAACAAACGCCCGCATTTCCGATTCTGAATCCCGCACACATACACACGACACACCCACACACACTCACGCGCTTCGTCGTGCCACCACAGCTGATCGCGGGGCCACTTTCGTTTTCGCGCACACGGCGCAGAAAGCGCCGGAATAAATTACTAAAACATGAGCTGGGCCATAAAAGTACACTCGAGGGTGTCGGCAAAATCCCACGTTATGGTGGCGCAACTGTGAATTTTAACTCGGCGGTCCGCTCGCCGTCAAATTGTATTCCTCTGTTGGGCTTGTCGCGTACGACTACCACGTGGCGCCCCAGACCCGCATAACTGCGAATTTAATTTCACTTTCCTTCGGCGCCGCCCTTTGGTTTCTTCCTACAAGAACAATTGCCGTGCGATGTCTCCATACTGCTGCGTGTGTTACGTGTTTGTTGTGCATTCAGTTTGAAATGATAATATGAATATTCGAAGATTCTGAAATTTAATCAGACTGTCTCAATATCAGTAATAATAATAATAATAATAATAATAATCATATAATAATAACTTAACCATCCCCCTGTCCCCCTAATTTTACGTCAATTTTTACAAAAGTAAATGGGAAAAACTAAAGAAGAACATCAAAAAGATATAGCAAATGTGAGTAATATTTTTATAAATTTATATTTTAGGACATTAATGGTTACATATATTATTAACACATAATTATTATACTTATATTTAAAATTTACTTATTATAATAGTTTAACTGATGTAATTTTTATTGCTACCACTATTTTGTTGTTAACATTTAATGTATTAGATAATTACCATTACTAAGTGCAAATGAATCATAAACTGTACTGCTTAATTAGCCAATCCAGAAGTTCATACTAGTAGTTCATTATAAATCCAGTGCTGCAGTTTTTTTATTGAAACATCATTGATAATTTGTGGAAGTACACAAATTTTAAGTAATGAAGATTTTGTGAAAATACGCAGAAAAGCTAAATAACTTGGTAACTCTGCAACATAATTAAAGAAGCTTATATCGCTGTAAAGCCAATAATAAAGAGAATCAGAATATAGGAAAATATACAATTATTCCATTAAAAAAATCGTTGGTACAACATTTTCGACTCACCCTTCATTAATGTACTCAGATGAGTTAAAAAGCTTATTTAATGCAACATTTAATGTAACCGACTATGTAACAAAATTTGAAACAACCTGTATAGTTTCATAACTATACATATATAGTTATTTTAGTACACAAAATGATATGAACTGCCAAATTTACAAAATAATATTATATAAACATCTTTAATACGATATAGAATTTTTATCCATTATTCGTAAAAACAAAACAAAAATATTAAAAGTTTTCAACCAAACGATAATCTTATCTTAATTATATGTACAGTGTGCTTGTAATTTCAGGGCCAACCTTATATCTCCGTTAATATTCAAGAT
>JAWQRJ010005212.1:0-10413 GCA_033557515.1 Diorygopyx duplodentatus
AAATCCGCACTTTTTCGTCGAAACACCTCTTCATCCACAAAAAGTAGGCGTTTGGGTTGGCTTAAGTCGACGACGCTTAGTTGGTCCAATTTTTTTCAAAGATATCGAGAAGAAATTCTCAATGCATTCATCGACCAAATGCATGATGACGAGCTGCATTTCGGTTATTTCTAGCAGGATGGGGCTACAGCTCATACAGCTCAGGCTACAATCCAGTATTTACAAGAGTTTTATGACCATCGATTAGTTAGCCGAAATACAGCAAACCCATGGCCTCCGAGATCTTGCGACCTAACCCCACTTGATTTTTTCTTATACCATCTTAAAAACAGTATTTTCAAAACTCCAATTAATAATTTGCAACAGCTTACCGAACGAATCACTACCAAATGTGAAGCAATAAACAATTTTCCAGAACTGTTGCATCATGTGATTGACGGGGATACCTAAGCGAAGAACTCAACTGCGCGTTCAGGAAGGTGGCGGTCATTTCCACCACTTATTATGAATTATTTAACCGCTGTTCAATGATCATCGTAAATTAAACAACTAAATATTTTCATTATAAAAGTTGTCTTTATTTTTTGTAGGTTAGATTTTGTTTCTGACATTCACAAGTGACAGTAAATTGCAAAGGCAGAGAGACGTTTGAATTTCAGCGCCAACTGCAAATGGAAATTTATTATTTCACACGTTATAAGAAGTAAACAAAAATTGTGTCACCATCATAAAACCCATTGGGTAAAAAAATAATTTATCTCCATTGGAAAGTGGTTAAAAAATCCTTTAGGTATTCCTAAATGCTTAAAAATATAAAATTCCTTAATCTATTTTTATATTTTTAAGTATTCAAATCCCATCAAAATAAAAAGATTTGTCTTTGATCGGATTTGATTACTTAAAAAAACATTTTTTAGATTTAACTTTTTTCTTTGTGGCACTTTGCTTATTTAAGCAACTTTCTATCACCAATAATAAAAAAAAAAAAATTTTCTATATTTTTCTTTTTTGAACGAGATAAAGGCCATTATTATTATCAAAAATATCAGAATCGGTACTTCAAACCACAAACAATTTATGAATCAGCGTCGCATCCGCTCTTTTCAGAAAGATTTCGTTCCATGTGTTGTGTTATTGTATTTAAGCTATTTCTCAAATGTTTAAATACTACAAATGTTTAAAACTTATTTCATCTCGTTCATCCATAAATCTTATAGAAAATACATACAAAATTTTCCATATAAAACTTTTATTTGACATAAATTGACTTGTCTTGCCTGTTCGTCCGACTCTGACTTTACAACAAATATATTATTATTTTAAATATACTGTTGCTTTGATATAAAGGAGAAACTCGGGGAGTATGGCATAGATTTAAGTCGAAAATTTACTATAAACACATAAATCATCTAAATTTCACAAAGTAACCTCACTTCAGGATTAAAACTTAGCCTACGTTAGATTAAGGAATTATCTGTGTCCCGAAAGTCAATCAAGCTCGACTCTTGTAAAACAAATGACAAAAAACTTCTTTTTAACTTGCTTTATTTTCGTGTAGGCGTACTAGATATCGGTTTCGATTAATATAATCGTCATCAGTCTAATAGTCAAAGGGTTAAAATCTTCCAAGGGACAGTTAAAAAGATATAAATGTAAATGTTGATGGTAAAAGCATTAAAATACAACAATTAGACACTATTTGAGAACACAAAGGCAAAGAGAAATATGAGGCCACAGTTTAACAAGTAGGCGTGTACTCCCTTAATTTTGACAGATTTACACAATGAAGTTCTAATAATAACTTAATCGGAAACTTTCTAACAGCATTTTTCAATCATCTAAAACCAAAAACATCTAAAGGCTGTATCATTCCTATTGTCTTTTTTGGTATTGTCAAGATTTTCACTTTTTTTTAACATTTATGTTTACTTTTGCCAGTTTAAAGGGCACTATAATGGTTTATAATAAAACGTACTTATACTCCGCAACAATAAAATATGGCGATTAGTATTAGTAAAGTTTACTATCTTTACTCCAAATTATAACTGAAGATTGAACGAGTAAGGAAAAAGCAACTTATAGGTATACCTGCAGACATAACTGTAAAATACGTATATCGATGTGATTATTTGTTTGTAAGGTTATTATGTGTTATAAACAAGTTTGTATCGCAAAGATAAGCAATATTTTTCAAAAACGAAGATGAAGACGAAGAGAAACAGGAAACTGTGACGACGATGGCAGTGCTTGGAATTTATTTCCATGAATTTTACTACAATAATTTTTTATACAATGTTTCGTTTGTAAGATAACGTTTCCTTTCAATTCTAGTGCTGTTTAATTATTACAGAAGTATTTGTGACTTCGGGAGAACTGCTAAGAACTACATTTTATTACAAAATCTGCGTGGTAGGTCACTTGGTACTGGGTGTTTGAGTCTTCGCTCAGCTGTCCATAAGTAATCAGTTTGTCCATAAGGTTTGTTAGAATGGTCCCGCAACCTATCTTTGTACTTTTTAAAAAAGCTGGAGGCTTTATAAAGTGATTTTTGGCACCGAAAAATGGCCTATACCCCGAAAACCAGGGATTTGGGACGCTAAAAAATATGCAACGTTCTTATCTCAAAGAACTCATAAACCTGCCGAGTTTCATTAAAATCTGAATTTTCGGGTTGTGAAGTGTTTCTTTAAATGTTTGATTTTCGAAATTCAAATTTCAAAAGGTAGCAAAAAGTCACTTTGGACTTTGTTATAATATATTCTGAGGTTCGTATATTTTCAGGATATGTTAGTAGTAATTGCTTCATTGATTTTTATAAGTGGCGCTACTCGGGTGACACATGTTAATATTGTTCAAAAAATCTGAAAAAACACTGTCATTACTTTCACGTTTTTTTTAAATAAGGTACACTCTAACGTTTGCTGTAATTCATACTATTAATGTTGCAACACATAACCCCCTATGCGTCATCTGTTTCTCCTAATTCTACTTTTTGTTTTGTTTTTTATGTATTTTAGAGTGACTTAGGTCTTTATCAATATGTTTAAATGCATCAGTGTTGATTTTTCTATCTAATTTATTTTAATCTGTTTTGTTTTGTATTAAACTGAAAACAGCTACCCGTGTTTTTCTTGGAAAATATTTTAAGACAGACCAACAGAAATATATTAGTGAACACAGCAACAAAAATTTTAATGAATGTATATACCTACAGTCACTTAAACTATAGTCTTAAATAATCAGTTAAGTATAACATGAAGTGTATGCCACATTTGAAACAAATACTACTATAATGAATTGTTTTAGTTTTCTACGTAAAAATACACATTTCCCCACAATTTTCAGAGGCTTTGAAACGTTATAGAGTCAACCAAAATACAAACAATAAAATTTAGCCAAGTTTTAAATACCTAAAGAAAAGGCATTAATTTTTTAAGATAATTTGCAATTACTTGCGTTAATTCTGCGAATTCTATAGCGATATGACCTCCAAGCAATTTCATGAATTGTTACCAAAATCTTGCCATTTTTATCAGCCGTCTAATTTATAATAGCTAATGGTCCCTAGCATCTAATAAAGAAGAACTTTCTTCTGGAATAATTGCCATTATAAAGTTCATTAACAGTAACCCAAAGTCGTAATTTAATTGTGATAATATGGGTGTAATTGTGGAGCGGTATCGTCTTGGGACCTCCCGGTACTTAATCGTGATACCTCCTGCTCGACTCCCGCGAACTCTTAATGTTTTAACTCTTGGTCCGCGACGCCACATACATTCCCTTAACTCCGCAATCAAGAGCCTCGTAAAATATGAAAAGTTGGAGAATTATTCCTCTGGATAATTCAGCACTCAAATGCTAAAGCAATGGAATTGCTTGATTTTATACATTTTTTGGGATTGACTTCATTTATTTCAATGCATTTGATGGACATATTCAGGTGGCATCAGAAAACTTATGATCAATTTTGTCATTTCCTGTTTCAAAAATTTATAATTACTTTATGTAGTTAAATGCAGTTTCTCATTATTGCAAAACATTTGACATACATAACGTACCAAAGCAATATTTCTGCCCTCATAAAACAGGCAAAGCTCTCCCATATGATTTCCCGATACGAATCTGCGCGTTCATCAAAATACAGCCCAGCAAGTTCATAGAATTTAATTGAACGAATATATCACGATATACGTACCGGGCATTTAACGTTCATGGAGATCGAGGAACGCTGCAGCGAGAGAAAGAGGGGGCGGCCATTGTCTTTCCGCCAATCCTGGGTTGTCCGATGTGCCGGTACCCTCAATTAAATCAGAAACAAGTGAAGCGAAATGGTCACGTACAGATTTAATTGTATCGTCCTGGAGCTTCTATCCTGGACCCGGACTACGAGGATTCCGTGCGCAAGTTTGACGCGACCACAGATCAAATTGAGTCAGAACGGTGCCTCTCCGAATCTAGTTAAAAATTCCGGATCGAATGCGCACATAAATAATTTACGCAGGAACAAGCAAAAGAACAAGAGAATGAAAAGATTTTATTGCAGAGGCATATCGTGAGATGTGTCTAAAATGACAACAGTTTCAATAAACCTTCGCAGCTTTTTTATTTGGCAGAAGAATTTTAGAAGTTTAGATAGGGTTTTAGGAATGATAATGATGATAATGATAATGATAATGATGGAATTTATTTTATACTTTCTGCATTTTAAAAACATTTCTAATAATTCTTTAAGCCAAATCAACCGGTGTAAATCATCACACGACTAGCTCTTACCTTGTTTGAATTTTGATGATATTTTTCTTCTTATAAATGTATGAAAGATATGTGAGTATTGTTTCATAATGAAGGAACTCTACTAAACATCGATCGATTTATTTATGGGTGAATAATTGTAATTCAATAAAATTAGGTCAACAATGCGTTACTGCACTGAATTAAGCAAATATAGGTCAAAGTTGCATAGAGTCTAGAAAAAATGGTGTACCGCGTAGTATAACATTAGAATAAAAGTATATACCTTAAAATAAAACAGTCCAGTTTTTCCAGAAAATTTGGTAATGTGGTAAAAGTAAACAATACTAATTCCCATCGTGATGGATTTAAGTACCTCCATATTCCTGAATAAAACTGTACTGTTAACACCATTAACATTGTCTTCTTTCAGAATTCAAATAATGTTTTAATATTAAATCCTCAACAATTTTGTATACTTCTAAAAGAAGAGATTATTAGGTCCAGTTGGCGGGAAAATAAACGTCGTGCCACGCCTTATCCTTTCTCAGATACAGTGATAATTTTGTGATTATGATTTAGTGTATGAATGATTACACAACGAGTTGCAAAACTGCAAAAATAATGGTCCAAGGTATCACCATCAACAAATATGCAAGATTACGAGAATAAAAATCAAGGTAAGTAAATTATAACCTAAAAACTAGTTGTGCATGCTGTAAAAATTTATGCTGCATAATTACTATTTACATCATATTGCATTTGAGATTTCCATTTCTATAATTTTGGATTGATGTATAATTATCGTATTTTGGCACCTTGATGTTTTGATCAATCGCAAAAAGTAAAATTCTGTTGAGTATAAAGTCCGTTGTGTAACGTTAAAGGTGAAGTTAATAAAGTTTATTCTTAAAACATTACTTAGTTATTTCCAAATCTCAAACCCAAAGACATTTTGTGTCCCTTAATTCATTTAAGGGACACAAAATTAATTAACATTAATTCATGAATTAATTCATTAAAGAAATTTACAAAATGCCCAACACTGTTTTGAAATTTTTTTTTGGAGATTTGGAATTTTTTGTTTATTTCTTGGACAAATTTTATGCACATTTTATATATGAAACTGCTTTATTTGTAGCTAACCATGCTGTTCAGTTTCCAGAATTTTTTGGGGGAAAATAGGAAGCAGGTTTGAAAATAATACTTGATTTTTACTTTTCATTGCTTTGGAGAAAGAGAAGACGAAAATAAAAAGTCTATCTCCGAAAATGAATTTAATTTAGGTGATCGTTTTAACGGATTTTTTTAAAGATGTCAGTCCAGGCCAATAGAGGACATTGGTTATCAATTGTGTTAGATATAAAAAAATATTTGTTTACTACTAGTATCATCGGTTGGATTTCCTTCGCAAGCGCTGTTGCGATGATCAATTTTCTCTACCCTCACTAGATGAAGACTCCCCCACTACATTTATTATCGCTGTTATTTGCATAATGAGGACGGTTTTTGTGTTATGTTATAAGAAATACTTGAGAAAGATCTAAAATTAACTGAATAAATAGGTACCTCCTGTTAATTCAGTTAGTTTTAGACCTTCAAATGTTTTTCGCGATTGTTTTATTCAGTTGCTTCTTGCGATTTTTGTTTATTCAGCCTGAAATTGTTCTTCGAATACAAACGAATCTTCACTTCAAGTGACAATGATGAAGTAGCTGATAGCTCGTCATCTCAACTGCTACTTTGAGACGACGAATAATACTGGAAAAAATAATAGTAAGGTTGGTGAGAAAACCTTAACTGAAGCTAAACCCATTGCGGCAAAGTTGCAAAAATATTTAAATAATAAAAATGCTAGTGGTACAATCACGATCATCTCTTCTGAAGATTAAGGGGTTAATGTTAGTAGTAAAGGAGGGGGTAAGAAAAAACCGATCAGTACAGGAGTAAAGAGTAGTAATAACAGTAGTTCAATTGATAATAGGAGTGGGGGTTGTAATAATAAGCTTCTCTCCATAAATGTTGGAGGGAATATAGTGGGTAAAAGAAAAGGAAATAGTGTACATAATAACAGCAACGCAAATACAAATAAAAACAATTTTGAATCGATTAGTAATAGTAATTCTAATGCTAAAACAAATCAGAATAATGCTCAGTCGAGAGTGAAAGGCATTAAATCCAAAAAAAGCACCTCCAAAGTTAGCCCCGAACAAAAAGAAAAGAATTTCCCCTCCTCTTCAGAATCTGGCAATGAAAAATCCGTTAAAATCAACTCTGTCAAAACCGCGTCCTAAAGCCACACCTAAACTAATTGAAAAACCGAAAGAATGTCAGATGTATACTTTTAACAAATGTTAAAACTGCATATAATTTTAATTTTAAGACATTTAATAATTGTTATTAATTAACAATATTTTTTTATAATCTTTTGACCATGAGTAATCTTAAAATTACATTACTACCAATTTTTTTTTATTCTTTTTTTATTTTGAAACTGATTGGAAGAGACATTGAATTTTGAATGTTTAATTGCACATCAACCAAAATCATTTGAATCCTTTACTTCTAGTTTAAAAATAAAACAACATTATGGTGAGTTGAAATGTAAAATGCAAGAAAATTATTATTTATTATTTGAAGTTTAATTATCTACAATTTGAAAGTTTACTTTTAAATACAGAAAGTACACTATTTTTGTCCCTGCACTGTAGTGTATAAATAATAAAATCAATTTGACAACCCTAAAATGTTTCAGATAACATTTTTTTCAAGATTTTCATGAATCAATTTAGAAATTATTGCTATAGTTTTTTGCCGTTTTGACTTTTTATGTAATGATTTCAATTAGAAGTCTAAATTGTTTTCAATTTTCCACCGCTAAAAGAATATTTGGATTTTAATTGTAGTCTAAAGTAGTTGAAAGGATTTTATAGGTAAGGTTTCCTTTACCGGCCAACGCAGATTTCTGAAATATTAATACTAAAAACATATTCGAATAACTAATTCATAATTTAAAATTAAATAGTAGGACAGAGCTGCAACAAAAGTATTCAGAAACAAATTGAGTACTTTCTACTTCCAGCGCTAAAAACCACCAAAATAATAATGATAGGAAGCAACAAGCAAGCAACAGTAAATTTTTCCTCATAAAAGAGTCATTTAAATTCAAAAACACTGCGAATTTTCAAACTGCCAAGCTGAACCTATAAACTGCAATCCTTGAAAAATAACTAAAAATTGAAAAACTATTCAATATTCACTATTAGTTGTTGCAAAAAAAGTAACGTTTAAATCTATTTCTAAAACAATTAGTTTAACTTACTTTTTATTTTCTGGGTTATTTCTCGCCCTTTTCTTCGGTTATTATTGCCTATACTTCTGCAAAAGGTAAACAAAACTAGTGAATTAGAAATACCCTTTTGGCTACTACAGAGATACTTGGATCTATCCAAGGGATCTCTCTGGGATATATCCAAGTTTACAATGCCATGGTAACTTTTATTTTCTTTTACCTGGTACAGAGGTACAGAGTATTGCATTCGGTGATACATTTTGACATATATTTTGATATATCTTGGTGAATTCGGCCAATCTAAGACTAATGGTACCATTTTTGGTACCATCTGAGACTAATGGTACCATCTGTCTGTACGTCTGTTACCAACACTTCTTTTATTTCTATTTCTATTCATTTTTAATAAAATCGTCCATATATTCGACAAGGAAGTTGCATAGCGTCTAGAAGAAATTGGACAATCTGTATACATGAAAATACTTCTAGAAAAAAAAATCGTGCCATTTTTATTTGAAACTTTTTTGTCTAAAGTGATTAGAAATAGGAGAAGTGTTGACCACAGACCATCCAAAAATGGTACCATTAGTTTTACAATAGCCTAATTCGCCAAAATGTATCAAAATCTTAACACCAAAATTTTAGACCGAATGCAATACTTTCTCTTACCCTACAGGTAAGAGTAAAAACAGATCTAAGGGCATTCAACTTGAAACGCTTATCAGAGTATAGAGTTTCCATAAAAAAAATAGTGATGATTTTTAGTTTCGCAGAAAAATGTATTCTCTATGAATACTTATGCATTAATGCTTTGTGATGAATTTGGCAGGATTTTTTGAAAATTGAAGATCGGCCATTTTATGTGGTATAATATCCATTCAAAGAAAAAAATGTGTATTATTTCCTATTTGGAAGAAATTCTACTACTTTTTGTTTACATAAATAAGCCATTTTTTTGTAAAATTATACATATACACATTATTCTACAAATAGTTTCCCCTAAAGCATTTATTCATTAATCTTTACAAATGAAATATGCATATTTAATATCAGACTATGTAGTACAGAGTTATTTGCTGAACAGTGGTGGAAATGTTTTATTATGAATTCCTATATGGAAAAATATGTGTGACCCATTTTCTGCCCTTTATTGCCAATTTACTTATTTTACAATATATTTTCAAATGAGCCATTGAAAAACATTGTTGTGAAGTGGTCCACTATACAGAGTGTCCAAATTCGATGCTCACCATTGGTATCTTGGAAACGGTAAGAGCTACAGACTACGTTAAATACAACGATATGCGAATGTTTATCTAAGCTGCTCAGGCCTTCTTTTGTTTTTTCAAAAAAATTTATTGCCTACTAGATATCCTGAAAAAACTGAAAATCGTCATTTTCTTCAAATGTGAATATTTTCCAGATTATTTATCGTATCAAAAAACTTGGAGGGGAAAGTTAGTAGAAAAGTAGATATCAAAATATTCTGCAGAATACACAATAAAAATATGTTTTACCTCGCACCGGTTTCGAGATGTGACGCAAAGTAATATTTTTTTAAAAGGAAACCATAGTCGATTTTGACATTATTAAATTACTTGATTTTTGTCTTTCCAACGATATAAGGTTCGGGTTATTTATCTTTCATAGTATAGGAGATATGAAGAAAAATCATATTCCACACATATTTTAACCCACATCACACTATCCGTGATTAAGAACTATATTTTGTTTTCAAAACAAAATATGCATATAAGTCCTGCGTATCTGGTATTTATTATCTTTTGTGCTTTAGTAGATATAAAGAAAAAAGATACCTGGTATCTTTTAAAACTGGTAAAACAGTTCTGCTCAAATTTAGTACGTCAATAAATTGCAAAAAAGGGAACATGGAAGCAATAAACATGTTAACAATGAACATGCAAGCAATAAACGTGGTAACAGTAAACATGATAGCAATAAACATAGTAACAATAAACATGGTAATAATAACCACGATAACAATAAACCAAAACAACATTGAACATCTTGTCTTACAAAAGATGTTCAATATGACAGCCGTTTACTTCTAAACATTTGGTAACACGCTTTTCGATACTTTTTCTACAATTCATTAAGTAACGAATACTAAAGGAGTTAAAAGGCTGAAAGCACCCATCTTCTCGTAGATTTTGCTCGAGTCGGCGAAACAAAGTTCTATGAGGCTGCTTTCTGTCGGGGTATAAATTTAAATATTCAGTTGAATTTTGATTGCACCTTATGTAGGTAACAAACATATTCGTTTTTTCATAGTTTGAAAACGACATTATCAATATAGAATATGAATAATTGACGGCAACTACAACTTATGACACGAGAGTGGTTTAACAATATTATTGACAGATGGGTAG
>JAWQRJ010005213.1:0-10413 GCA_033557515.1 Diorygopyx duplodentatus
GATCCGCACTTCTACCATTTCTAATCATTTTAGGTAAAAAAGTTTCAAATAAAAGTTACATGGTTTCAGTCTTTCTCTCTTCTCTATGTATTTTCATATATACAGGGTGTCCCATTTCTTCAAGACGCTGTGCAACTTCAGATTTTTAATTGGAAAACCCTGTATATTATTACATTTTTGGGTTCCTTATGGAATTTATGGTCTATTTCATTAAACATACATATGTCCTAAGTTGCATCGTTTAGAAGTTATTCCTAAAATAGATTGGGGGGGGACAAATTTCGATGATGAGGAAGTTTTGGACTGAATGCATAATTCCTCTTTAAGAGAGAAAGTAAAAATGTACTGAATATCTGTATCGAATGAAGGAATTATTTTTGTTTATAAATATTTTTAAGATATAGGTAGCCAAATTTAAAATTTTTTTTTTATTATTTTAGGTAAATGCAGGAGAGTTAAATATATGTTATAGCAACGTAAAAGATGTTCTAAAGAAGTACGATGACTATAGCAAGACGGAAACAAAACAAAAAATTAACTGGCGTTTTTCGGCAAGTACCCTGTTTACCCCACGTCCGTTGGATCTTTTCCGTACTAATTTAACTAGGATTAGTGAAGGGGACTGAATAGGTCCTTAAAATACAACGTGATAAAAAAAATACAAAAAGTCAATCTCTAGAAATATCCAAAAAAAATATATTATTTTTTGATGTTTTAAATTATTATATATAATGGCTCTATTATTAGTCTATGTTATATATAATAATATTAACCTTTAAGGAGTAAAATGTTAAGTATTTATTCTAGAAAACTTTTAATGTGTCAAACAGTCTACGTTTATTTTTATTTCTAAATGTATTTTTATTTATTTTATGCATTCATGCTGTTTAATGCTGAGAACGCAATCGATATCTAACCCCTACATAGCGGAAAAATTAACTAATTTTTTTTTAAATTAGTAATATAAATAATTATATATAATACGTTTTAAATTATATATAATTGTTAATAATATTTAGTATTCGTCAGCATTTAAAATAGTGCAGCTGTAAACAGTGTTTGGCCAAGTACATTGCATTTAATAATCGAAAATGTTTTAAATCAACTTCGTTTTACATTTATTTTTGTGATAAATCAAAACTTGAATGTTGAACGATACTTCGGGACGATTTCAAACGGCTGTTAACCGTTGTTAAATAGTACCGAAGAGCAGAATCAGATTTGGGTTAGTATTCCGATAGCCGAATTAATCTTTAACGTATTTATGGAAAGTTGCTACTAGTCATTGTCTGTTACCAACGTATTTTTGTTCTATTGACAGTACTGCTGCTGATCTTCTATGTAGAAACATTGTATTTATCATCTATTCCAACATTTTTTTTTGTTTTCTTTTTGTATAACATGCCAATCTCAAATAACAACTTTTGCACTGAACTTTGAACTTGTTTTTTTATACCTCTTTACCAAAACCAGGTAAGTGTACTGTAGTTATACATTTTAAAAGAAGTATCTGGAAGACCGAGCTCGCTTGGCGGATAAAACACAAAAAAAAACATTGTCCTCCAACAAATTAAGCGTTTCTGCGCATATTTTTATACATAAATAAAATGGGCAAACGCATTATGTAAACACAAATAAATAAAACACAGCCATCAAAACGATGAAAAATGCCATATATGCAACTAAGATTGTGCTGGTTGCGTAGTTGAAATTATTTTTATTGCCGATTTTCAAACGCCCATAAAAAAAGAAATCGATTTAAGCCAAAGTCGAGACCTACCTCAATAGTTTCCCCGTTTAAAAAATCGGTTTGCTAATAAACATACAATTTTTATCGTGCGGTCAATTACTCAAAGCTCGGGTTTAACCTATCCGATTAAACTTGCGCCATCTCTAGTTCAACTTTGGAAAATGCATAGTTTCATGCTCCTGCGTTTTTAGAATAATATTACCTATACCATATAATCTAAAGATATTAACAGTCGAATAATTATTACCCGCCATCATTATGGCGTCTGTCACCAACAACGGTGAACATTACAGTTACCTACATTACCAGTATCGTTTTTGTCAAAGTAGCAACAGATGGCGCTACTAGTATGAGCATGTTTTAATCGCAAATACAAGGAAATATGATAAACTTATGAAATTTCAAATAAATCTGTGTTTTAAAATCTCTCGTTTTAAATTCATACCATATAATCTAAAGCTTTTGCAATGGAATAATTATTCCCCGCCATAATTATGGTGTGTAATATCATCTGTCACCAACAGTGGTGAACATTACAGTTACCTACATTACCAGTATCGTTTTTGAAATGTCAAAGTAGTAACAGATGGTGTTACTAGTATGAGCATATTTTAATCGCAAATACAAGGAAAGATGATAAATTTATGAAATTGTAATTCGTTTCGTTGATCGTCAAAAGTAATTCGTTTTGTTGATTAGTAATCCATGTCGATCTAACGTTGGAACAGAGGCTTTGCATTTATCTTCTGTTTCGTAAAGGGTGGGAATAATAATCTAATATGTATTTATTTATGGCTATAGGACGGTGGGTCGCTAATGGGTTTTCATTTGTCAACAAGTATAATGAGATGCTAACACGCGGCGTGGCACACCCTGGGCGGAGTATCCAAAGCAATTACAGACGCTGCGGGAGGTCACCCACACCCACCCTTACAGCACAACAGAAAAAATACCAAATGATCTGGAGAAAATATCGAGACATAGAAAATAGGCGAACTAAAATCTTATACTATTAAACGAGGAATTCTTATATATTTATTTATTTGTCCGTAGGACGGTTTTTTAAACGCCACACAAAGTTGGTGATATTTGCAGGATATAGAGATTAAGGTACGAGGAATCCATTGAAGTAGGTCTCGACTTTCACGAAAATCATTTCATATCGTAAATAAATAAAATTGTGAAGAAAACACGTGGAAAACATTGATACTGCTGGCGGGATTTATCGGTGAGGAATAGAGGAAGCTGGTCGAACGGAACTAGCTTGGTCTGCTATGTTTTACATTTATCACACGATGACGCTATCCGGGCAAGCTCTGTTAGGGGTGGAAAACGTTTTCTTTGTGTTTTTAACCCCCGAGCGAGCTTGGTCTTCCAGGTACTTTACTTTTAAACGACGAAAAAGCGGAGAGATGATTTAGCAAAAATAACTTTTTATAAGGTAACTTCACAAAACCTCGAGAAAGTCGAGAACGAAGTATAATTAATTCCTCATTTAACAGATAGGATTTTCAGCGAAAAACGACATACTTCGTACTATTATTTATGATCGCTATATTACATTCAGCAGATATATTTGCCCCCCAAGAAAATGATCTAAATGTAACTCCCCATTTCCCAGTTAGTGATAAATTACCGAGCGCCGCCCATCTTCATGATATACTATCTATTATCTGACAAAAACACATGTACTCCTTGGAGACGTCGTCCAAGCTCCGGCAAAAGTTTTGTGGACGGTCAACAATCGCTGGACCTGCCTACTACTTCAGTGACCCCATGAATTATTACACTATGCTTTATTGACATATGGAAAGTTGTAGAAAAACGAAAAGTAGAAGTAGAAAAATAGTTTTCAGTAGGTATAAAATACGGATAGTTCTGACGCCTGACGTGTGTAAGTGGTTAAACCATAATTCTAAAATTGTAATCTCCTAACAATGGATACGGTGGGTCCCGTAGCGACATACTTAGCAAAGTATAATGATTGAAGAGTGACTTGCAAACGAGATATCTTTGGCGACCTGGGTGCCCGTTAAGGCGATTACTATTTCTGATGTTAAAACTTAAGGCGTGTAAAATGCAAATTAGTTGTTTCCGGGTTTATAAATCTGCAGTAGTAATGTGTTGATAGTATTAGTATTATGTCGCTGCTAAATTAACGGTCTCCAATGTTGTATATGGAGCTATATCGAGTACAGTGTTAGAATTGGGCAATTCAGAGCACAAATCAGATTCATTTATGCATGACAATAACGGAGTCGGTCCGGTAAAGCGCAGAACCATCACATTTACATAATTCGACATGGAAATATACTCTGTATTTAATTTGTGACACTCGGGGTGAGTTTATTCAACAACCCCTGCTAAACTGCCTTAATGGCAGCTAGTTGGCTAATTAAAATTCTATTGCTTCTCTCTTGCCATAATAAACACACTTTCGTGTACCATAAAGTGCCGTTTTCCCAGATTTTAAATTGTTTGCATATTATTAATGGATGCAAGAGTTAATAATTTTGCAAACAACAACTAAGGACGAAGCAACAATCTTCAAAGAAGGTGGGTATAGCAACGCTATACCCATCTTATATTCTTAAACGCGCTAATCTTGTATATAAATGTATTTGCACGGGTCGTCTCGGGAACGAAACCACAAGTGCGGATGATATTTGCAGGAACTAGAGATTCCGATACGAGAAATCGATTGAGATAGGCCTCAACGTTCGGAAAACTCGTTTTAATCTTTTATGGGCATTTGAAAATCGGCAATAAAATTGTGAGGTAAAATCGTTCAACTACTTAAAACGTTTTTACCCCCGAGCGAGCTCGGTCTTCCAGGTACTGTTACGTTACAATGACTATGGGTGATTAGACTGGTGAGCGATTGAGTAAATTCAACTATATTTTAGCACTTCCCAAAAATAACATCACTATCTTGACAGTTAATTTAGTTAGTGCAGACGGGACAACTCAATAATGTACGCCCTCTGCCGTCCAAAGTAATCACATACCGAGCGGAATAGTGCGCCGGACGGCATTCGAGCCATAATTTGCCGACATAAAAGAAAAGAGAGGAGAAAAAAAAAAACGAAAAAACCGTTTTAGTCGTGGTCCCCCGTTTAGCTTTCGTCGGTGGTGCGTTGTCATCGCTGCCTGTGCAGCAAATTCCGCTTTCCCGGGCAAATTGGTGGACCCGTCGTCGTAAAAAGGGGACCCGCTCGGCCGTCGGTGTGGGTCGAAAAGCGCAGAGCATCGGTGTCGCAATTTGCGGCAGCCACGCCTACCTTTCCCTGGCCGGGGGTGGATTTAACAGCGGAATTGAACGAGGAACTCGGTTAACCGTCGTCGACCAGAAATTCGGCTGGGATCCGAACGATTACGGAGAAAAGAAAGATTCTTGTTCTTTCGCTGCCTTCTCCTATTTTTTTTTTGAAATCTAATATTCTTAAACGCGCAAATATTGTATGTATGTATTCCCCACAGCGGGAAAACGGCTTTACGTTGCCGGCCGATATTTGCAGGATATCGATAATCCGGTACCAGGAATCTATCGAGATATGTCTCGACTCTCACTAAATTCATTTTATATCGTACATAAATAAATTGTGAGAAAACCACGTGGGAAACATCGATACAGAACTCTGCTATCTATCGGCTATGGCGATAGATTAATCGTTGGCCGTACGATCGCGCCAACGTACGCGTTTTTATCCCCCGAGCGAGCTCGGTCTTCCAGGTGCTAGTCTTATTAAAGTTACTGTATCTCTTATGTGGGAACCAGTCTCGTGTTTCCACAGGTTACATCAACGATGAAGTGTAATCGAAGGTTACTATGAATCGAACAACTTTTGGTACCAACAGAAAGATTTTAAAAATTCTTAGGTAGAGTGTAAAATTGATGACCACATCCCAAGAAGAGTTCTAAAGATGCTGCCTGTATCTTCAGTTCCTCCTGCATATTCAGTTCTGCCTGCCTCTTCAGTTCATAGACCTCCCACAGACTTCTACGTTCCCCAGATATTGACCACGTTTATCGAGACATCCTGTACACGCAGCGAGCAACACTTCAAACGAGCACAGAGCAATCAGAAAGCTGACTGGTTCTACGGCACATTGGAAATTCATAAGAGTTACTTTTAGTTGCATATCACAATGTGTGATCTCGACCTGACCACCCAAACGCGTTCGTAACACTAATTAAAATGAAGAAGGACTCTGATTTCAAACGAACCGACCGACTTGTACGAGACTTACTTTGCATAAGTATGCAAAGTAAGTAAGTACTCACGCTTTTGAATACCGGCAAACGTGAAACTACGCCCGTCAACGCGCGTCGAGAAAAAATTTCGGATTAGCGTTTACCTCTCAACGAAAAAAACGTGCCCCCCTAGGAACAATAACACGGTTAGATTTAACCGAACAATTCTTGACGATTGTCAAGAATTGTTCGGTAAGTATTACCAGCGGTTGATATATCAAACTCTCCCTCGTGATTCTAGCGAGAGGACGAAATGCGCTTAGGCCGAGTCATCTGCCATCGGTGGTTTAGGGCGTATACCACCAGAGACTTTCGGTAGTCGGTCCTCTGACAATAAGCGATGATATATTGCGGGCGCGTCCCACTAAACAATTTGCGAAACATTATAGCAGAACTAATGGTGTCATTGTGTAGGTACGAGTACGCTTTTCCCCCCTCCAATCCGCACGCAACCGCTGTCTGTCGTTCTATTCCCCGTTACTCTGGGGATTACTCCGTCCCCTAGAGTTCATAGGAAACCAGAAACCACTTGATTTCAGTTTATCTGTAACCTTTTTTTTTGTAGTTGAAAGCATAACCCCTTCGTTCGAAAATTCTTCCGTAACAGTCAGAGATATATCAGGAAAATCACGGGGTCACCCGAGATTTAAACCATCTAAATGAACACCGTTTCCATATACCAGGTTACCAGTTTCCCTCCTTACCGACTAGTACATTGATATTATATCGGCTCCCAACGATTTTACAATGCTGATATGCTCCTGCATCTGGGTCAAATTAAAGACGGTACTTCTTCCCCCGTTCAATTTGAATAAGTTACTTGATTTGAAATTGGCATAGTTTTATGCTAATTTCAAATCAAGTATATCGGGTTAGTAATAGCGAAAGACCTATCAAGAACAAGAAAATTTAGAATACATAAAATCATATTGTTCTCAGCGAAAAAGCCTTCACAATTTTCGTTCACAAAATTCGACGTTTCAGAATGATGTATTTCAAATGATGAACGAAGGGTGACACTGAGAACAATCAAATTATTTTTTCTCTGTTGGTGGGCAACGCGCAATCGGAGTTGTCCTCTATCGCATTAACACTCTGCCGAAGTATCGCAGTGTCTGTGGGACAATAGGGGTCGACATTCGTCCCTTAAACGGTTAGCTATTATTCGCGAGTACAAACACGCGTCCCGTCGAATCTGTGGGAGCGCCGTGTTAGGTATAGTCGACAGGCAGCCAACGTGTTTGCGCCGCAGCGCTAAATCCGCCACGGCTTGAAAAGTCACGGCGTAAAGGATCAAGTGGGCGTGTAGAAATTTGTCACCCCTTACTTGCATCGGTCGTACGCAGTACGACTCCAGGTGCTGCCAGTCATAAGTCAGCTGCTAATACTAACAATGTGAGAGAATTGAATGGGACCGACTTTGGACGTGTACTCGACATTGATCATTTAACCAGCTAATTAAAAATGTAAACATATACGCCACACAAATGGAAGCCAGTGATACCGTTTACACCACATGTAAGTCACATCCTTACTGCAGAGCGCATGCGCTGTCCTCGTCAACGTCACACGCCTGCGCAGTGACAAGACGAACGTTATGGTAATATGTTGGTTAGCGGTCAGTACATACATACAGTGTTATGATGATTATTTATAACTACAAAAATGCTAATTAGTTAAGCCAGAGTTCATGAGCCGATTTGTAACAATGCTTGACTTATCGGCTCCATCATCCATTGTGAACCGATCGACAACCACGATGGGCCGTTTTGGGTGTACATTTAATTTGCCACAATTATATCATTTAATTTCATCGAACAGCGTTCACCAAGCGGGGGTTATTCAATTTACACGTAAATTAGAAAGTGATAATCATCAAAATTGTCCATTCAATATTTTCCGAGATGAAATGTATGATGATTAAGTGACTAATATGCGAGGTATGTGGAATAATACACCCAAAAATTCACTTACCACACAATACTTTTCAATTATTTTTATTTAACGGTATCTGAATAAAACCACAATTCTTTTTAAAATAGGTAATATTATTAATATCATATACTATACAATGGTTGTAATTAAAAATTATATTGCACACATGTACAGCTTGTCAAATCTATCTCTTTGCGTTGTGCTAGATTTGACAAATTATACTTAATATCCTCATATCCACTCTACATCTACCCGAAATCTTATCTAACATAATTAATGTTCATTACTTAAGTGTAGGTAACTATATACAATTGCTATACTCGCTTGTATGTCAAAAAACAGTTTTGTATGAGGTGTGCTAAAGAAAATATTGAAAATATCTATTGTATCTATCAAATAAGGATGAATACGAGAACATTGCTGATATGTTAATATTGGAACAATTAAAATATGTAGATACAGGAGTTTTACGTATTAAAATAATTTGAAATAAACCGTATGCAAGCAATATTAACAATTCTTTATCACCACACTAGGATAGACTGGGATACCAAAAAAAGACACCAATCATCGTATAGTTTTTTTGTAACGATTTCTGATTTTTTGAAGCTGGGATGTTTGAATTACAGTATTTGATTTATCTTTTGCAAGTCACGATATAATACGGTAACCTTTTTTTGGTTTGCCCACAGTAATTTCCAACATTAAAGCTACATTCACAACCTGCAAATTAACGTCCCAATTAGTACGTACAATAAAGTAGTAAAAAAAATAGTAAAGCAGAACCTTGCAAGGTCCAAGCTTTTACGTTAATTTCCCTACTAATTTTACGCCGAGTCCCTATTGCGCATGCCCCAGAAACATATGATAATTGTGACTTTAACCTCACTTCGCGTGTTTATCTTATTACGGTTATTTTGTTTTATTTCTGTCTTATGTTTTTGTATTCTATCTGTTTAGACATTTTCGACACTTTTGGACACAACTCAAATATCTTACAAACCACCCTTAATGTACAGAGTGTACAAGTAGAGGTTATGTTGCCGATTGGTTTATCTGCTTACCATTTTCACAAGTTGAAAATTTTGTCGCTAGATGAACCTACTATTTTTCACGTAAAATTAGTCCGTTCAATTAGACGTTGTGAACGATGTCTTAAGTGCTAATTTACGTTCAAATTTCAAGTACAAGTTACCTACTAATTTCGACGTTAATTTGGAGGTTGTGAATGTAGCTTAACCCAAGAGAAAGAAGAAAGTCACTTTCAAATTGTACAAAATACTTATTTATATAATTCACACCACCATCGTACAACTTCGTCAATGCGGTGGTCCACCCTGAAATCCATGTAAATCTAATCCAGCTCTAAGCGCAGCATGAGAAGCCAAAACCCTCCCAGCCAAATCCCCCAGTGCCCTCTCCAACTGTTGATGTTGACTTCTAACTGCAAATCTATTGACGTGCACCGGTATAGGAACTACCAACTTGCTTTTGTTTTGCTGCACGCCTTTTTGTTGATGGGGTCCAGCTCCTAGGCCTGCTTTGACCCGTTTCCACTTAGCCCTTCTGTTCTGAAACCATATTTTCACTTGAACCTCACTAAGGCGCAACGCCGCCGCTATTTGACTGCGTTCTGTTAGCGAGAGATATTTTTTAGCATGAAATTCGCGTTCTAACTCCAATAGTTGTTCGCTGGTGAATGCCGTTCTTCTTCGGCGTGCTTTCGTGGAGCCACTACCGTCGCATTGGCCTTCTGATGATTGGGATTCTTCTATGTCTTCATCCAAATCTGAACCTGAAATAATAAAAGAAAATTGACGATGTTACAAAAAAAAAATGGTAGATTAGATGGTATTGTACGAATAAATAAATTAAAAATAAGCAGAGGACAAGTTCATTGTTTCGGTAACGATGCATTCTTGAAACATCGTTTTTGTATTCCCCGACGGATTTCGGTTCTTTTGATCTTTTCTGTGAGCCCGCGCTTTGTGTTTCAGCCGTCGCTTATTAATTATTCGATAATTGTGCCTCTCGAAATGTGTGGAAATGGTCAATAATAATCGACGGTACGGTAGCCGGCAACGCGTTTTGGCTCTTTGATCTTTCAGTTGCCTTTGAATGGATGGGCAAAGCCGCAACAACAGAAGCCGACCGTCGATGAGGTACGCACCTCGCATTTTAATTACACCGAAGAATATCGTCATCCCATCAACAGAAAGGCACTTAAAGGAATTACCTGCTGCCGGTAATAAAGCCTGGACATACACTTATTCTAAAATGACGTGTAGACATGCGGATGTCGCATGGCCACCATCTTACTCGTTTATTCGATTCCAATCATTATATTGTGGTGACGCAGACTTTGTATATTCCGTACAGTTCTGCTGGGAATAGTACGGCACTAGCAACACATGCAAATGAACTAAAGCATGCCTTCGATATATATATATATATATATATATATATATATATA
>JAWQRJ010005214.1:0-10411 GCA_033557515.1 Diorygopyx duplodentatus
GGAAAAAAACAAACTGACCTGTTCGTCGAACAGGTCAGTTCGTCAACCAGTCGTACACTCTTGGACAATCTTGGTTGCATATATGAACTAGCTCGGTCTGTTGCTATCCGGGCAATCTTTGTTAGGAGTGGAAAACAATGTTTTTTTAAATGCTTTTAACCCCGAGCGGGCTCGGTCTTCCAGGTACTTATTCCATTAACAGATAAGCTCAGCTAACTAAGTTATCCCACGTGCACCTAATTAATTGGAGGACAATTTCTAAAATTCCCTGAATATTTCAGTTCTGGTTCAATATGCGATGGGTAGAGTGGATGCGGAGGTAGAAAAAATAATAAATTGAGTTCAGTCAAAGTCACAAATTTGTTCATTTTCATTTATTACAATTATGTACTTCGTTAAAGTATTATTTAGAGTATTAATGACATTGATTTTTATGAGGGGCATTTATATTTATTTCTAATTTCGACGAAGACCTATTATTAACAGTTTTAGATCATTGCTTCAGCACCATCTCGATAGAACCGCCAACTTTTAACATTATCTTCACGAAGATTTTTTCATTGCTTAACAATATCGTTTATTTACTTTTTATATCCGTTACTATTTATTTCAGGTATAAACGTCAGGATACCTCAGTATGCTATCCAGACTTAGGATGCTTCGAATCGTCTGGTCCTTTTGGCTACTTGGACATGTTACCTAACACTCCAGAAGAAATTAGCACCACGTTCCTTCTTTATCCGTTAAGTAGTAGTAGAAGAAGAAGCGGCACGCAACCTATAGAAATACCTTTCAATAACATCACAGACGCTTTCACCTGGTCTAAACAGAACTTTAACGGCACTTTACCAACCAAGGTCATGATTCATGGGTTCGGCAGCGACTGCTCGCATATCTGGGTGTACGAAATGAGGAGCGCCTTATTGACAGTGGTAAGTACTTCTTTTGTATGTTGAAGCACGTCAGTGGAATTAATATAAACCTCTTTAGGAGGATGTAAATGTGATTTGTGTGGACTGGACGAATGGTGCCACATTACCGAATTACGTCAAAGCTAGTGCAAATACAAGACTGGTAGGAAAACAATTGGCCATATTTCTAAGAGGTTTATCCGAGAACGTAGGACTTCCTTTGCAAAACATGCATCTGATTGGATTTAGCTTAGGTGCTCATGTTGCTGGTTTTGCTGGATCGGAACTAGGAAATTTAAGCAGAATTACAGGTACGTGTGTAGCAATAAATATCCTGCACAGAGATCTTTAAACGCATTGGTTTTTCTTAGGTTTAGACCCAGCTGGTCCTTTATTTGAATCTCAAGATCCTCGAGCAAGATTGGATCAGTCAGACGCTGCGTTCGTCGATGTCATCCACAGCAATGGAGAGAATTTGATATTGGGTGGGTTGGGATCATGGCAGCCCATGGGACATGTTGACTTCTATCCTAATGGTGGGAGGATGCAGAAAGGTTGCACCAATTTGTTCGTTGGTGCCTTGACAGACATAATCTGGTGTAAGTAAAAAGGTTATTATATGCATTGGTTTGATCAAACAAATGCCTAAACTTGCTGCAGCAGCTTGACGGAATGAAATCTGAAGTATGAAGGCGTGAAAGAATTTTTACACATTGCCCTCCATTTTTAACCGATTCACTTCAAATTAGAAAACCATTTATAGAAAACTATGTATTATTAGCATTTCTAATTAAGTTTCCTTTAATCTAGGAATTTTAATAATGGGACTATCGTCTCATATGCAAGTCATGTTGGCATATATAAAAGCTAGCAACTGAAAATAACTTTATTGCCAATCCTGTGAGTTACAATAAAACTTAATTGGCAAAGTAAAATATATTAGTGAATACCTAATTGGTTTTTAATAAGAAAAATGAATTTGATGTTTCTGGGTATATTGGTACTGCTCACCATAAGTACCTTAGGTGTTGCATTTTTAAATGTTGACGATACTAAAATGGGATTGTTTAAATATATGCTTCCCCAACAAGTACTGGTAGAAAATGCTAATAAATTTGCGTGAGTATGAAGTGTATTACATGTGGCATATGCCAGTTGTGAGTATTGATTATGTTTTGTAGTGCATACAGAAGAATGGCAAACAAGTGGTGTCGGGATGGTTATCGTCGTAATTCTCGGAATAATTGTTAAAAAAGTATAAAAGTGAGAAAAGAATTTGTATGTTCTGTTGCCATTAATACATTCCAATAAATAAGAATGAAGTTGAGTATTCGTATTATTGATATTTTTAATCCCACGTGCATAGAATCGTAAAATGGGCGCAATCTTTGGACGTCATTTCGAAGTTTTCCATTACACATAAGTCGGTTGATTATTATTTGTCTTGATTATTCCTGATTATTGGCTCAGCTATGTAGTATTTCGCGGCTCTTTGGCGTCCAGGTAGTCGCCGAATTAGTTGCAGAAACACAGTATTCGCTATTGTTTGCAGGCAAAATATTCAGAACCAAATGGTGGTTTCCAGTTAGTTCTAAATATTCTAAATAACAAGTACGTTTCCCCGAACATTGTTGACTCTCCTTGGCTTGTAATTCTGAAGAGGATGGCTGGAAAGAGTAGTGAAACGTAAACACCTCGTATTGAATTAAACATTGCAGTGACCATCCGGAAGCCAAGGAGAGCATCGTATATAACTTATATAAGTTAAAAACGTTTGACTTATATAAGTTATATACGAGGCATAAGTGTTCAATAAAATCCCAAAATATACGAAGATTATAATTGGATTTTTATCCAAACTAGACAAAAAGAAAGATTGAGATATAGTGTAACCAGACACAAAAAAAGGACTTAAAAAGGAAGAAAATGTACAACAGTACTTTGGCAGGACGTGCAAGTGTGAAGGGACATGCAAAAAACCAAGATTAACATTTTAATATAGAGCAGGAATGCAAAAGTGGTGAGAAACGTGAGCAGCAAGAGAGAGTCACAGGTGAATTGTCTCACTTCATGATAACACTAACAGTGAAACAAGAAATACATGGATGTAGAAAAGATAATAAATATACTCCTTGAAAATTTTAAGAATACAATATTGAATAAAAACCTATGGATAAGAATACCCATAGAAAAGAATAACGACATTTAAATGAATTTGCAGAAATAAACAGTGGCAAAGGAAAATAAGAGCATCAGAAATTTTTACCAAGAAACAAAGAGATAAAGAATTTTAAAAAGAACGGTATTTTTGAATTTCCATTCGAATTTTTGATCGATTTTATTAACATATATTTGCCCAAACCCGCACCGTTTAGAGAAGGTCGGGGGGTTATGTGAGCGAAAGTCGTGTGAATGATCAACACAAGCTGATTTATTATTTACAAAAAGTTTATTTATTATCTACAAACAGAATTATCAAAACCAAATTACTACTGGAGTACGCGGTAGATAATTTTTCTATCTATGATACTCTTTACGGGCTATACGCAAGATGAAACGTACCAAAATTTACGTAAATTCAAAATGGCACTTATCAAAATTGCGTTATATTTTGGAGTTTCGTGAGTCGATATAGTTCGTATAACTATTGTAATGTGTGGCGGACTAATTTATTTTACTCTTTATGTGTAAATTTATGATGTCACTTGCCAAATTATGTTATATTTTATCATTTCATGACCTGATATATAACGTATAACTATTGAGATTCGCGGTATATTCCGTTCGTATCAATGATATTTTCAATCGGCTATACACAAGATGAAACGCATCGAAATTTGACACTCGATAAAGTTAGGTTGTTAGGTTACTAGGGACAGTATAAATCGATCAATAATTCGAGTTACTAGGGGTTGCTACTATAAAAAAGTCCAATAACTTCTAAACGGTGCGTCTTTCTACCTCCAAGAATGGTGCCATTCGTCTTAGAATGGCCTAATTTGTTAAGATAAACAAAAAACTCATCATTAAAAATTTTTACCGCATGAAACACTTTTCGTTATACCTACAAGTAAGAGAAAATAAAGACTATTTTAGAACACCTGATTAGATTATCAGGCAAGTTTCGGGAGTGGTAGACCGACATCCGACTAAATATTTTTACTAATTATGTCAAACAAATATGAAATTTTGTTAAACAGATATGAACGTGATTTATAGACCCATATATTCTTTATTGACTGCAAACAAGCGTGTGGTACTATTAATAAAGATAAAGTTTATAAGATGAGAGAATTTAATGCACCGGAAAAATAATAAGACAAATAACAGAAACGAGAAGCGCATGGTGGTGGAGGGCAAGAAAGATGAATAGTTTTGAGGTAAAGATAGGGTGACAAGTAGGGTGAGGAGGTTCCCAACCTCGTTGTCATTTTTTAAATGGAACACCCTGTATATTTGTGTATATTTGGATTCTACTTGATAATCTGATTTCAACAACCTATCACACTTATGCCCGGTTGCACAAAACATCTCCGTAAAGTTAATCGGAGATCAACGAGTCGTTAGCCAATCAGATTGAAGACTGAATTTGAATTCTCTAATCTGATTGGCTAACGGCTCGTTGATCTCCAATTAACTTTACGGAGATGTCCACACCACTATATTCTGCCCACTGGATTGCAGTATTTAATGCAGTTATAGCACCGCTCCCACAGTAGCACAATCGTTAATCTTAAATTTATCAATTTTATTTATTTCACTGACCTCTAGATTATGGCATAAGGGTGTTGTTACATCGACAAAGACAACTTTCTTTTGAATTTTGTCATGTATTATTATATCAAGTCTATAATTGACCCTTTTAGATTGCATAATCTACAATACCTGGCCTATTAATTATTATAGTAAGCTATTCTTTGTTTCAATTTCTACTATTAACAATTTTTATGAACATCTTCCTGAAGAGAAGACATGCCACGAAAATGAACAAACCAATGTATGTTGGATATAATGGAAGCTTGCCTTTTGTTCTTGAGATACATCAAGTACATGAAATATTATAATATTGTGAGTACAATATTATAATACTTCATGATCATGGACCCTTCATGTTCAATATATGCTCTTTTTACTCCAGATATAACGTTGAGTGCAACGTTTTCGTAACATTTAATTAAAACGTATCTGGTACCAAAATTATAGTTTTTGGAGCCAACGACGATGTCGACGAAATCGTCGCACTTTACTAGTACAATGCATTTTTTGACCGATTGTACGTTTAAGCTTAAGTGGTCGTCGGCGTTCAGTGTATTTTACAATAATTTTCAATCCAGTGAAGTTTTAGTGTTGATATTTTTTGTATATATTCATAAAACTGTAGTTTTTGTGCCAAAGGTGTAATACTTATAAAAAACATTATATTTATTACATATTACCGCTTCTTTCAAACGCAACGAATTCGTTACGACAGTCTTTTGAATCGACGATGACAAAAATAGATGAATGGTTAGGACAAATACATTCTACTGGAGTGGTAAAACATTCTATTGAATATTTTAGACATTTTTTCTCGAAGGATATCATTACTCATATTGTCAACAGATCAAATCTTAATATACATATATTGATAACTATGAATGTAAATAAAAGCAAAAACAATTTTTTTCTTAAAATTAAAAATTCACGTATTATAGGGTTAAAAGCACTTACATGATTAGATGAATTTTTGCTTTCTACAACACCTTCCTACCATTTCAACTGCCTTTTTGTAAATTTACTTATTTTTAAATTTTGGGCTCTTCTGTTGGTACCTTTTCACTCAGTACATACACATTGACCATAAAATAAATTCCATTAAACATACTTTTCTTTATTGCTCAAATTAATAATAAATTAACTTGAGCAATGATGTCCCATATCTTGTACATAGAAGCTGTATGTATCCCTGTATATCTCTTTGCTGTAAATTATTCGTTTTTTTGACAGCAAAGAGAATCCATCCTCCTTGTTTGACAGTATAGATGTCAAAAATCTAATCGGCCTAACCTAAAATTCTTCGACTCGAATTCCTGTTTTTTGTTACGAATCTTTTCGAAAATGTCGAAAAACGTAACAGAAAAAGCATTAAACATGCTTCGGGCGTTGCCTAGATTATCCCTAGCGAATATTAGAGATAATCCAGGTGCAAGAATGGTAACGAAAACTTTATTAAAAGGCAAATATTTAGCACGGTGTACCGTAAAACCATAATTTTAGTGCAAGAAAAGGGGCCGAGCACAACACGGAGGTGACAAGCACGGAGCCGGTAACAAAGGGTCACTTCAGCGGCAAAACTACACTAGGTTAGGTTACGAAACGGGAAATAACCCGTTTTATTTGAGATTTCCAATGGAACCGTACTATAAGGGACATCAGTAAGTGTTTAATTTAGAGCGTAAAAACCTAAAGAGAGTATTTTTTATATGGTGTTTTTATATACCTTTAATGTAGCAGTTAACTTTGCAGATGATTTCCTAACTATGTATTAATTCTAAAATTATAGTTTAAAGAGACAATATCCTCCGATATCAATGTTACGCCTTCAAACCATGATTGACACAAACCGTATTGACACTTCAAAACCAATTGACCTAATCGCAATTTTAAATACCGGCTTATACAAGTTATATCCAGACCAAAGACAATTTGGCGTACACTTAACTGACGAAGGTGCCGACATTTTCAAAGCCAAAATAAACATAGAAGTACAATGGGCCAACGAGGCAGTCATAGCAGCCATAGAAAGAGCTGGGGGTGTCATAACGACAGCGTACTATGACATGCACAGTATACAGGCGATGTTGGACGCGAAAAGGTTTTTCGATAGGGGCGTTCCGATACCTAGAAGGATGATTCCTCCGCAGGATGCAATCGAGTATTACTCAGATCCCGTGAACAGAGGTTATTTGGCGGACCCAGAAAAAATTTCAGAGGAACGTTTGGTGTTGGCACAAAAATACGGATACACCTTGCCGAGAATTGAAGGCGATAAAAACTACGAGATGTTGTGCGAACGGAAGGATCCTAGACAAATATTTTACGGGTTACATCCTGGGTGGGTGGTTAATTTGAAGGATAAAGTCATCTTAAAGCCTCAAGACGAAGAGTTGTTACAACATTATTGTTCGTAAGTTAAAAGGAATTTGTAGGGTTTTAAAATAGATTTCAAAATATACATTAAATTTAAAAAAGGAATGGTCTATTTTAAAAAAAAACATACCTAGGAATAATGTTAATGCACAGTGCTCCAAAAGTATTAATAATCACACAAACTGATTGTGTGTGGTTCTGACTGCATTCGCAATTTATATTTGTGGGGAATTCCCCGAATGATAAACCTTAATGTGGAAAACATTTTGTCTCCATTTGCAGTTTGGTATTAGAAGTGAAAAGTGCCTGTTTGACATTTGTTGTTAAGAGAAATTTAAAACCAGGATATTTTTTTTAATAAAGAATGAAAAACTTCAAATGAGAAATTTATTCTTCTAAATAAAAAATGTACATAAAGTAAATGTTAAACTTAATTATTTTCAATGTGCAATTGTCGCATTACCAAATAGGGCAATTCTCCGTCTTTAGAATATTCATAAAATGTCGTTCCTTCAACATTTATAATTTCTGGATGTTTTTGCCAAAATTTGTCACTTATAAGATCTTCATGAAACGGAATGATAACCGTTTTGTTTTTCTGGCTTTTAGGATTCGATACTTTCTTTCGCACTAATATCGTACCTTTTTTAAATATTTCTGGTTCGTTGTTGTAATTTATACCAAATTCGCTAAATAACAATTCATTTTTGTCAGACGAAAATGAACCACATAATCGTTGTTCTGCCTAAAAAAAATATATCTGAATTATTGATTGCTAGTTAAAAAATTTAATATATGCGACCTCTCTATTTGTCAAACCCCCTTTATTTATTAAAGTCCAAAAAGTGGTATTATATAAATTATTAATATGACAATCCGCTTGTCTCCAGCTTAAATAATCCCTTAAATTTTCATTAGTAGGATATAGGACTGCTCTAGAATCAAACGCTGGGGGATATTTTAATTTTACATCCTTAAAATATTCGTTCCAATAATAGACATACGAAGACGTAAACAAACTATTAATATAGGTCATTATTTTTGTACCCCTTCTGTTATAAATTTCCGTATTCTTTCTTAAGACGAACGAATATTCGTCACTTTCACCGTAAGCGATTGAAATATCTTTAAACTCGTCCATGACTTTCATTGCAGCGTGATTCATCAAATTTATCGCTTTCTCCTCGTTGGGTTTTTTAAAATCATGTTTCCGTGAAAACTTGTGAAAGTCTCTTCCGTCTATTCGCACGACAATCCAACAGTTCGGAAGCAACCTGTCCTCCGTTTCAAAATTTTTTACGTACTCGAATTTACTCTTCGCCATAACTGCAGTTTGTATGGTTCTTTTACATAAAACAGGTGAAAGTATAACTTTTGAAAACACCATTTAGAAATAGGTTATGTTTATTTTCAGTGTTTGACGGAATTACCCCATAGGGAATTTCTGTTTATTACTAAAAGTTGTTACATTTTCAAGAATAGGCGTATATTAAGTTGCCTAATTGAAAAAAATTTAAAATGAAAACATTTTGTAACAAGAAATTTTAATATAACCCACCCTAAAAAAGAAATTTGATGTATATCTGATTAAAATTTAATAATAATAACTTTAAATATCATTCGTTATATTCTTTATTTTATAACTACCTGTGGTACACCGGTACCAAATACATTATATCAATATAATCTGCAGGATGTGTGTGAATCGAAATGTTTATGTACACGTAATACTTTTACACAATTACGATAAAATTAATAATACACAAAAATAACCGTTTTCAATACAATAACACAGAATATAACATGTACGTACATATGTATTTACATTGATATTTTGTTACCTACAAGCTAAAAAAAATTCTATACAACGAAAAATCTACATAATCAATTAGTTTGGAATGTTTAATGTAACACTTGGGAAAAATTAAAAGATCGGTATATAGTTATCGATTTTAGCTCTGTGTTTCTGGGCGACACATTCAGCGATCCAAACAATGTTGCGGCATTCCTGTTCCTTTAATTTCAAGTAAGAGTAGAAGACGCCAAAGTGGAATTGTTGCAAGAACGCGTGAACGTTAAGGCGTACCTACAAGATAATGTTACTTTTCTCTTTTCTTACCTCCTGATTAACTGTTTTAATTCGTACCTCGTACTCAAAAAATTTGTCCTCCAGCGTTTTATCCCCCGGATTATTTCCGGCTCCTTCGAAAAGTTTGGAATACTCGGCGTAATATTCCGCGACGGCTTTAACTTGGTCGTAGTCTTCGGCGCGCACCAACGCGGCCAAACCGTCGGGGTTTAATTTCCCACACCGCGGGTAAAGCTTGGCACGGTCGTCTTTGCTCAATTCCGTGCCGAAGGAATTGATCGTGATGATGATCGCACGTCTATCAGCTTCAAACTAAAATAGTGAAAATTCGGAGTACACTTGAAACTACATTCGACTACAACAATTTAACATACACAATAATTTAATCTAGAAAAACAAATACGATAGAAGGGGAGGTACAAATAATAGAAAAGTATATAACGATCCATATACCAAGATATGAGAAATATCGAATATAACAATATTTCCATCATCCATTGAAAGATTGTTTATGAGCTGTAATACTGTGCATTTTAAATGATTTGAGTACATGAGAAAAGAAATGGAAAATGAATGAGAAATGAGATGGATCTGACAGTTTTGACCTTTCAATTATTTTATGACATTTCGGCAATCAAGTGTGTTGATATGTAATATAATATTGATTCTACTTGTGAATAAGTTTAGCTTTTTTTTTTTACTTAAAATCCAATCCAGAACTTCTAAAATTGACAGTTAATTCGATAACATTAAAGATTTGTTGGGAAGTTGCAATGCAAAGCTTCTTTTGCATTGTAAAGAATTTGTTCACAGTATAAAAAGAAAGAAAAATCGTTAGCACATATGTCATTAAATATTGCTTTCACATTTGCTAAAAAAGTGGTTTACTCTGAGAATGCTGATAACATTCTCACATCCATCACTCAATGAGAGAGAAAATCACTCAATGGTGCACCGAACAAGTATCATTGTCGAGCGCCAGAAAAACTATGAAGATTAGTGATCACCAAAAGGTAGGAACATATTTATTTGGTTCATCAGCAAAGGAACAAAGGTACTAATATTTGCTAAAGAAATTTCTGACACCGACATATTTACTAGATCGTTGGAAAAAGAGATATGGAATTAGACAATTGAGTATTTGTGGTGAGAAATTATCCGCAGTTTTACCTGCGGCCGATACATTCAAAACCGAATTTAATGATCTGATTACGAAAGATGGTTACACTCGAGATCAAATCTACAACTGCGACGAGACGGGCCTGAATTATAAAATGCTTCC
>JAWQRJ010005215.1:0-10409 GCA_033557515.1 Diorygopyx duplodentatus
CGATCAAAAATTCAGTTTTCATTTTAGATGCGTAGTTTTTTAAAAATTAATATTGGAATATCATAGAATAATATGATCGAAACAATTTTCTGAAATCCCACACAGATTTTTCATTAAAAAATGATAAATGTTCATTGAAAAATATTAGAACTTCTTAAATTTTAACGTCTCTATATTAAAAAATCGATAAAAAATTCAATTTTCATTTTAGATGTGCAGTTTTTTAGAAATTTATATTGGATATATCATATAATAATATGATCGAAACAATTTTTTCATATCCCACACAGATTTTTCATTAAAAAATGATAAATGTTCATTGAAAAATATTAGAACTGATTTCTTGGAAACAATTTTTTGATATCTCACACAGATTTTTGATTAAAAAATGATAAATGTTCATTGAAAAATATTAGAACTGATTTCTTAAATTTTAACGCGTCTATATTAAAAAATCGATGAAAAATTCAATTTTCTTTTTAGATCTGCAGTTTTTTAAGAAATTTATACTGGATATATCATATACTAATATGATGTTCCAATTACTTCATGTGACGTGGAAAGAAGTTTCCCCCGATATAAAGCATTGTTTCAAGATAATCAAAGAAGTTTTACTATCGATCATTTAAAAAAAACATTTAAATGCAGTATATAAACAAATGATTTTAATATAAACGTAATTATGTAATTGTAAATTGTATCATTTCTAGTCTTTTGTGTATTAAAAATTTTTAGTAAATATATTGCGTTTTTAATAAATATTTCACCTTTTTTGTTAAATATTATATTTAAATATTGCCATTTTTAAATAAATCTTTATTTATCCAGGCCCTAGTTATCAATTTTGACGTTTATGTAACTTAGGTTGGTTGATTTCATATTTAAAATCTTCTAAAATGGAAACTACTAATTACACCAATATTGATATTATGAATTTATTTATTATTCATATGGTAAATGCCAACAAATAATAAGTAGAACATGCAGGACATTTAACGAAAAATATCTGAATTTGCCGCCGCATAATAGAACAAAATTCAGAAGGTTACAATCCAACCTTCCATAGCAAGGTTACAATTCTATGGAAGGTAAAAATGGAATGCACAGGGGGCTTGAAGAATAAGATCATCATAAGACATCTTGCTGTCTTCAAAAATTTGCATTAAAGACCTCCAAAAACCGGTTAGAAAATCTTCATGAATAGCTTAGATTCGGTGAATCTGCATTGGTGCGAAATAAAACTAGTGGAATCCATCTTAAATTTCCTCTGGAGTATGAGAAGCAACTCGCTGTCTTTATGGTCACACACTTCGATGACTATGCCAACTCAAATCTTCAATGGGGTTATCAAAATCTATGGAATCCATAGGGAATATCTTGAATAATAAGACCATCGCCTAGCTGTCTTAAAAAATTTGTATTAAAGACCTCAAAAACCGTTTAGGAAATCTTGATGATTGGCTTAGATTCGGTGAATCTGCACTGGTGCGAAACAAAACTAGGGGAAGAATTGGAAAACCGAGTCCGAGGAGCTTTTGATGCATTAGATCCGATCCAAATTCAAAATGCAACTATTAATGGAGTCCAATCAAGAATTCTGATTTGTTTAGTGAGAAATAGGGAACGATTTGAACATTTTCTTTAGTAGTTTATGTCTTAGATTAAAAATAAGCTAAAATCATAACTACATTATGTTGAACTAAAGATGTGAAATATCTTGATGACTCCCTTTCCAAATGATACCTACATTAATTTTTCACTCTGAATATGAAATCAACCAACCTAAGTTACAAAAACGTCAAAATAGATAACTAATTGCTAGGCAACCCAATTTACAACAAATGAATGTACTGTCAAAGGACTGCTTTTGCAGCAAGAGCTCGAAAAACCTTCAATAAATGTAAAAGGATATATTTTAGGTATAGGGAAACCTAATATCGTTTAACGAGGATTTTAATTCTACATTCGATAAGATAAAAATATTTGGTATGTGCTACTAAAAAAATCACGTTTTGTCATTTAGTTTTCTGATTTCAAAATTTAAATTTTGTAAAGAATGTATGTAAGAATGTCCTGCCGGGTGTATTTTTCAAAAGTTCAATGTCTCAACTAATGGTTAATGAAATATCAACATTATTGCAATAGTCTAATTATGAAAATTCGATTTTTCAAAATGTTGCTGCGTTTGCCGAAAAAATTCAATATCTCAAAAACGATTAAGTTTAGGCCTGGCAAAGATTACAAAAGTTGTTGAAAATTGAATGTAGATTAAGAAAAAAAATTAAATTGGGGTCATTTCATTTAAAGTAACAAAGCTGTTGTCAACTTCTGGTATAACCGGAACCACCAGCTTATTGAAAATATTTCTATCTTTTAGTTCTCTTCCTACCATATTGAAATCCAAATTTTTAAATTATTTTTTAATTAATGTGTAAAATGAGAAATATCCAGACCGATTAGCAAATCAACCCTCAGCAAAATAAAATCAGTAAAATATTTATGGAACAAATATCATATAAAATATATAAGGTAAGTCAGATAAATGTGATTTTAACATAATGACATTCATTCATTCTACTTTCAATTCATTCTCCGAACGTTAAGAAGGTGTTATGAACATAATTATTTCCATTAACAGTTGTTCATTAAAACACAATACAGTGATTAAAAATGTGAAGTTTTTTCTGCTTTCGTCACACCTTACATCATTGCGTAATAGATTATTCATGAAGGTTTTTTTAATTCATGGTGAATTGTACTTAGATAATTTTTTATTACAAATCCATATATTGTTTCTTATCAGAACTCTCGTGTTTGAAAGCAAAAATTACGGTGACCAGATATTTATGATATACTGCTACCAAAAGTGTATAATAATGTCTTTATTATAAATCTGGTTCTATGAAATACTGATTACTCATAGGAGTGAGTAATATTTTTTGTTCAATGCTTGTATTTTGAACTAAAAACCAGTAAGCACAATTTAGATTCCATAAAAACCACTTGGTAAAATAAAGGATGAACTCAAATCTGTTTTAAACAAGTGAAAATACATCTTAAACTTTACCTTTTCTTTGACGTTTTCATATGACGACGGACTAACCACTGAAAAACAGACTAAGAAGACATCGGTTTGGGGGTAACTTAGGGGTCGTAACCTGTCGTAGTCCTCCTGACCTGCAAATGCAAAACGATCGATAACAAACTGTGTCTATTAGTAGATGCGGAGAAAGCGAAAACACACCTGCAGTATCAAATAGACCTAACGTATACGGTTCACCACCAATCATTACGGTAACGGCATAGTTGTCGAACACAGTTGGAACATATTCGGAAGGAAATTTGTTTGTGGTATAACTAGAAATAGAAATAAACAGATTTCTTCAGTGTTTCTTACTTTTTTGTATTTGGTACTGAGCAATATAAACAGTTATGTTTTCTGTGTTCACATTTCACCGATGTTCCTGAATCTCCAAAAACTTGATTGCAAAAATGTATATATTTTTAATTGATTATCAGTTTTCAGAATGTGAATATATAATTCAACGCATGCTGTCGTACAAAACAACATTACTTCCAAGAGTATGCATATTCTGAATATAGCAGTATAAACCATTATAACAGTAACGACTTAATTATTTTAAATATTTATTAACACTTACCTAATTAAAAGGCAGGTTTTACCAACGGCCCCGTCACCGACTACAACACATTTGATCGTTTGCATGATGGAATTTAATCTGCAAACAATTCCGCACGTCAAATATGTCAATGAAACGTCTAAATGGACTAACTTGTTAACCAAAAAACTAAACTGTCGCCCGCGGTCGGAAATAAATGAATTACGACCGGAAACAATCGGCAAACGCGGCGTCGGGCGTACGCGATCAATTGGGACTATTATCACGTCAGGAAAATTATCGAAAAGAAGCCATTTTTAGCTGTTTCAAGCGTCATTGACATGTTACACCCGGAAACGTAAAATAGCCGCAGTTCGTTCCTCCCTCTTCGAGCGGCGAAGTCCCGGTCGTCCGGTCGGTTTCGACGTTGTCCCGTTCCGTGCCGTAATCAGTAAAAAGCAAGTAAATATTATAAAAAATAACTTACATTGGGCTGGGTTTACGTATACACAAACCACACCACACTACACCTGGACGGGCGACCTCTATTGCCCGAATCGCGCACTACGATCCGTACCCACCTTTACAACGTTAAAACGTAAAAATCCCTAAATGAAACTGGTTATCTAGGAATTATTTCATACATTCGTAATAGAGTTTGATGGTTTATGTTTACATAACATTTGGCAATTGTTGTTATTTGTTATACATTGATGTAATACAAACGCTAAATATATTATTGTTTTAAATAGCTCAAATTGCGCTCATTAAATAGCGCAAAGTGCGCAGGCGTCAGATGTTCAAAGGTCGGCAATGCAGGTAGCACATCCGACATTAAACTTTATTTTAATTTATCCTCTGATAATTTCGTTTAAAAAGATAATATGTTTTGTTAAAGGTAAACAAATTTAGGAATGTTGAAAATTCGCCTAGAGGTGGGAATGAGGTTACCACAAGGAAATAAATAGCAAATAACAAATGTTGTAATAGTAATCTTTTATTAAGTAAAAAGAAACAAGCCGTTGTATTGCACAGTATTCAGTCGAGAACTGAATCGAAGTAACATTTCAAGTTAATTGTAGTTTTGAGCGAATTTCCTATAAATTAGTCCGCATGTACTTTGCTAGTTATATACATAGTGAGTGTTCGTATTCGTCTATTTAATTTTTTTCTTATTTTCTTTTGTTTAAATTGCATTATTTCGAAAAGCAAAAATGCACCGTGTCGAAAAATCGAGGAAAATATTAATCTAACTACGAGAAAAAATGTACATTTTTTAAAAAGATTTCAAAACACTTAAATGGAATAAAGAATTAATATTATACGTTATAATTCCTTTTCTAATCAAAAGAAACTTAAAGCTATCCGAATAGAGTTATAATGATGAGGAGTGAGGAATTGGTAAGTTCCAATAAATAGTAACAACAATAAAGGTAATAATAATGAGATCTGCCGATATGTTGTCATATTGCTAAGTTACATTTTTTTTTCATGGCAACGCAAGACACTGTATTCAATATAACAATAGTTGATTGTCTAATGCTAATGTCAAGGTTTTGTATACGCAGTAAAGACATAGTAGCAATGATACGATTTCTGCGTTGATGAGCTAACATTCATTCGATATGAAAAGTATACTACTTAATTGATATGATACATCTCTAATGTCGCGTGGAAGCCCTCTAATATGTTGATGAATAATTGCAATACAAGAAGGTTTGAATATATCATTTTGTACAGTACAGTTATGATATCATCGTGCAATTCTAGAAATATTAAATTTAAATATGTATGCATGACTTTTAATGTAAATTCACTCCTCCTTATTATAACTGCTTCAAAAAATATCTACAATCATTAAAATTCGCCTCCGTCTTAGACTTTTTTTGTTTTAATATTATATATAATATGTATAATAACTATGTATATATAGTTAATTAAACAATCACAGCTTGCACTACGCAGCAATTCCACTACGTAGATACAACAAGTTTAAAATAACAATGTGTTCATAATATAACCATTGTGAAGAACAAGTTTTTAGAATTTGAAAGTCGTCAACAAATTTTTATAGATGAGCAAAACTTCGACTACACTAAAGAACTATTTTTTTTTGTTCGTGTAATAATAATAAACGTCACTGAAATTTAAGGAAAAAAAACGTACTCCTCGTTTGCGATATCGTTTTTTAGTCTTAATTTCTATTATTTTTAATTTTACAAAGTACGACTTACACCCTACCAAATCGACGTTGGTGTCACACGATTACTTTGGAAACATAACCTAGAATTTTGACGTTGACAGCTGTCAAAATCCACGGATACCAACCGCACGATGAAATTATAGCTCGATCAAATTGTGCAAGTACCATTTTTCTTACGTTCTTTTCGCTTCCGTTTGATTTTCCGCGTATTGCTAGATAATTTAGTAAATAGCGTATTTTATTAATAAATATTATTGTGTCTCGCATATAGTTCCGTAATTTTACTCTCAAATAACTAACCCTTATTCGCACCTTTATTAAATATTATAGTAAATATTTGTCCTTATTATTCCCTTTTTATTTTTGGTAATAGAATAGTTTACGTTTATTGTATTTAATAATAATAGTTGTAATTTTAAAATGGATTGGTCGAAAACCGATGCAGTTAGAAAATGGCAAAAATGTTCCATTGTTGCTCGTTTGTTTTACGCATACTTACGCATATATGTATAACCGACTGTTTTATGTACAAATCGCGTAATTCTCAATTAACTTTAGGAAACCGAATTAATAGATATTTGAATTATAATTATACTTACTGATATAAATTTCGATCACTTTTCGATAACTTGTGGATACTTATCTCGATTGCAATAATCGTTTGTCTTTTTTTGTAGATAGTTATTGGAAGTATTTATATGATTAAGGAAGGAATTCTTTAAATTTTACTTGTATAATAAAATTAAATTATTTATAATAAAAGTATGTATTCTGTAGACCGAGCTCGCTTAGTTCAAAAAACAAAACATTTTCATTCCACTTTCACATTTAATACTGTCGACGCCATCGTGTGATCAAAGGTTAACTCGTCAGTAATAGCAACCAGGTGAAATCGATTTCACCATCGACAGTGTATTATTAGGGTGGGAAGTACAGCCACAAAAAATACAATTCTTCGATTTTTACCGTTCTTAAATCCATTTTTATTCATTGCACATATCGACGATTTCTACTTATTATTTTGAACAAGCAAAGTTTCTTTATTACACTCTTATAATTGACAATTCTCCAGCTTAAGGTGGTGAGCAAAGATTTCAAAATTCAGGGTGGTATTTTGGTAAAAAGATCCACTTTATGCAAAGTGACAAAAATAATATTCACATTATATTAGTCATGTGATCACTTATGTAATTTACTTCTGTGTCCCACTTTTTTTTGAAAAGCAGACATTTGCAAAACGGACAAAAATGGTCCAAAGAAGACTGCAAGAAAAAAACAAAATTTTGTTTTCTTCTCTGAAATTCAAAATTGAATTAAATCGTAGATGCTGATGTGAATAGCGTTCATCATCATCTACCGTTGAAAATTTCAAGTATAATGTCTTCATATCTTCAGACATTTACAATGAGATATTAATTAGCTTGCTATTTTCCATTAAGGGACAAGAAATTAGCCTAAAATTTAGCCGTAGTATTCGTAGGACTCTTACAATTCTTCAGGATTGTCAGGAATTCTTCGCATTTTTAATCCTTTTCTAAATACTTCTTGGAGGATTTGTAGTTTTTCTAATTTTATTTTATTTTTTTCTTGCATTTCTTTGGGACTCTTACACTTTTTAGGATTCTTAATTTTTTTCTATGATCTCCCTTCTCTCTCTCTCTCTCTCCCCCTCTTTATAGGATTTTTGGTTGAATTTCTAATCTTTTTTAAATTTTCTAGGAATTCTCAGGATACATGCAGTATTTTTAGGAGTTTTAGGATTTTTTGTATTTTGAGGATTACCAATTCTTTATACATCCCAAAGATCCCAAGAAGTCTTAGGATCTTTGGGATTCTTCCTTTTTCTCTATGATTTCTTTAGAATTTCTAGGGATCTTCTACAATTTTTCATGGCTTGTTCTTGGTGGTCTTAGGATTTTTATAATTCATATTTTTTTTCTAGGGTTTTTAATCAATTGTTGGGCTTTGAAGACTGACCTAACTATGTTCATCTATGTTTTTCTAGGGTCGCGCTCCCTGTCTCTACGATTTATAATATCCTTATAGCTCTTATAATATTTAGGATTCTTGGTGTTCTGAGGATTTCCAGGATTATTGGAATTATTTGACTTTTTAGCATTCTTTAAATTTTTCTAGATTTCTCGCGCTCTCTCCTCTCTCTAGGATTTTTGGTTTGGTTTCTAGTCTTTTTTAAATTTTCTAGGTTTTCTCAGGGTATATATAGGGAAGTATTCTTAGGACTCTTAGGATTTTTTGTATTTTGAGAATCTGCTATTCTTTATACATCCTAAAGATCTCAAGAATTCTTAGGATCTTTGGGATTCTTAGGAATCTTCTTTTTTAGGTTTCTCAGGATCTTTCCTTTTTTTTCTGTGATTTCTTTAGAATTTCTAGGGATCTTCTGTGATGTTTCACGACATTTCAGGATTTTTGGTGTTCTTAGGATTTTTAATATTCATATTTTCTTCTAGGAACTCTTTAAAATTTTTAATCAATTTTTTGTTTTTGAAGACTGACCTAACCAAGTTCACCTTTTGTTTTGTTATGCCCGTTATGTATCGTCGTCACTTTAAGGTTAGGATTCTAAAAGCACTAAAAAGGACTCTTAACTTTTCCTAGAATCGCACTCCCTCTCTCTATGATTCCTAGTTTTTTTAATTTTCCAAGATTTTTTTACTATTTCTTGGATTTCTAAAATTTAGCCATAGTATTCGTAGGACTCTTACAATTCTTGAGGATTCTCAGTATTTTTTAAAGATCTTTGGGATTCTTCGAATTTCTTAAGATCTTTGGAATTCTTCGGATTTTTAATTCTCTTCTAAATCCTTGGAGGATTTGTAAATTTCAAAGTTGAATTCTCTGATCTGATTGGTTAACAAATCTGTCAACATGACAGCTGTGCTGTGTGCAACCGGGCATTAGACTTTTTAGGATTCTTAATTTTTTTCTAGATCTCTCGCTCTCTCCACTCTCTAGGATTTTTGGTTTGGTTTCTAGTCTTTATTTTAAATTTTCTAGGATTTCTCAGGATATATATACAATATTCTTAGGACTTTTATGATTTTTTTTGTATTTTGAGGATTACTGTTCTTTATACATCCTAAAGATCCTTTTAGGTTTCTCAGGATATTTAAGATCTTTGGAATTCTTTGGATTTTTTAATCTTTTTCTATGTCCTTGGGGGATTTGTAGTTTTTCTAATTTTCTTTTGTTTTTTTCTTGCATTTCTTTGTATTTCTTGAGATTCATAATATCCTTATAGCTATTACGATATTTAGGATTCTTGGTGTTCTGAGGATTCGCAGGATTTTCGGGATTTTTAGACTATTTAGGATTCTTTATTTTTGTAGGATCTCTCGCTCTCTTCAGGATTTTTGGTTTGATTTTTAATCTTTTTTAAATTTTCTAGGAAGTCTCAGGATACATACAGTATTCTTAGAACTCTTAGGATTTTTTGTAGTTTGAGGATTACTATTCTTAATACATCTTAAACATCCTAAAGGCTCTTAGGATCTTTGGGATTCTTAGGAATCTTCCTTTTTAGGTTTCTCAGGATTATTTAAGATCTTTGGGATTCTTCGCATTTTTAATTCTTCTTTAAATCCTTGGAGGATTTGTAGTTTTTCTAATTTTATTTTATTTTTTCTTTCTCCGTATTTCTTGAGATTCATAATAAATATCCTTACAGCTCTTACAATATTTAGGATTCTTGGTGTGCTGAGGATTCGCAGGATTTTTGGGATTCTTAGACTTTTTAAAGATTCCTAATTTTTTTCTAGATCTCTCTCCCTTTTTGGCTGGATTTCTAGCTTTTTTTTAATTCGTATATTAATACACATTCTTTCTTACATAATCCTGACTAAAAAGGACAAAACAACCCACATATTTTTTTTAATTGTCTAGGATTTCTCAGGATTCAAACAGTATTCGTAGGACTCATAGGATTTTTTGTACTTTAAGAGGATTGCGTTCTTTTTACATCCTAAAGATTCCAATGGTTCTTAAGATTTTTTGTGAATCCCAAAGGCCCTAAAAAGAAATTTTCCGTTTTAGGTTTCTCAGTATTTTTTAAGATCTTTGGGATTCTTCGCATTTTTATTTCGTTTCTAAATCCTTGGAGGATTTGTAGTTTTTCTAATTTTCTCTTATTTTTTCTTCCATTACTTCGTATTTCTAGAATTTCTTAAGATTCATAATATCCTTATAGCTGTTATAATATTTAGAATTCTGGGTGTGCTGCGGATTCGCAGGATCTTTGAGATTCTTAGACTTTTTAGGATTCTTATTTTTTTCTAGATCTCTCGCTTTCTTCTCTCTAGGATTTTTGGTTGGATTTCTAGCCTTTTTTAAAATTTTCTAGGACTTCTCAGGATTCAAACAGTATTCTTAAGATTCTTAGGATTTTTTGTATTTTGAGAATTACATTCTTTTTACATCCCAAAGGTTCTTAGGCTCTTTGGGATTCTTATGCCCGGTTGCACAAAACATTCCGTAAAGTTAATCGGAGATCAACGAGCCGTTAGCCAATCAGATTGAAGACTGAATTTGAATTCTCTAATCTGATTGGCTAACGGCTCGTTGATCTC